>JAIPRN010002515.1:0-29705 GCA_025469175.1 Geopemphigus sp. TES_GeoC_2020 | reverse complement strand
TTTTAAATTACCGACGAGACGTTGACGCAACGACGTTTACATTCGCACGCTATTTCAAGAGACGTTATCTGAACGGAGTTATCGAGGAAATAATAAGAACGCAACAACAATTGTAATACAATACGCGCGGCGCGTTAATAATGCGCGGGAACGTAACGCGCATAACCGAACGGGCCGGCAAAACAGAATAATTTGCGCGCTCGCGAATTCGTACGGACCCGGCACGGGGCTTATATTTCGCAGTGTAACCGCAAAACTCGAATTTTGGCCGAAAGTATTCGTTTTCGAGGCTTTTCTCGAAATGCCGACGAGTGTGTCGCCCCGCGTCGTCTTACCTTCGTCATTGTCGGTAGTAATTCCGCCTCGGCCCGGAGCGTTACGGCGACTGGAAGAGGGGAACGGCCGCGGTCAGCGCGACCCTGCGACGATGGGACGGGGTTCAGGAGTTTTTCGACGTACGAGACGATCGTAAACGGCGACGATGTTGCGCGGGAACGACGATCTCGATCCGAAATTGAACATAATAACGTATTATTGTTCTTTACGTGTTTATGTGCATGTGTGTGTATGGAAATTGTAACGAGTAAACCGAACGCGAGAAAAGGCGAAACACACACGGACGTACGAACGAAAAAAAAACACGAAAATTTAACGACGACAACGTAGAAAAGATCGGACGGTAATACTGTACGAGGCTATGTCGCGTTGTGAAAACGGAACGTATTGTCGGACGAACGATGATTTCTTTCTCTTGTTTTTTACGCGCGACACGGCCGCCTCGACGCTCGGTCGCGTCGTGTCACCAATCCGTCGGTAGATAAGACTGGAAACGTTCCCGAAGCACCAGGCCCAGCCCATGACTTCTTTTAATTGCTCGGCGAGAACTGATTAACAATGAACCGTGCACGAAACTCGACCCGCGCGCGCGCGCGTGTAGGGATAATGACACAATCGTCGTCGACCGCGTGGCGATAAGGACGTCCGTGTTGTATGTACGGTACAGCGCGCGCGCGTTCGTTTCGTTTATAATTCTCGCCGCTTTTCGTTTACGGTGTATACGATTATCGTCGTCATTATTTCGGTCGACCTTAACGATTTCCAATAAAACGACCGTATTTCGTCGTTAAGCCGATATTTTCGCAGATTCCCGGGACTCAGTTTTATTCGAAACTTGGCGGTTGGGACGGATTTTCAACTTTGATTTCTGTTACCTCGTACGGTTCTCCATATAAAAGATAAAATTTTTCGAACGTAAAACCGATCAACGGCCGAACTCAATCGTTGCACTCTGATTGAATATTAGCGTCGCGATTGGAACAACACCTTTACGATAACGATGTTCCTTTCGCTTTTCGGATTTAGAAAAATACTATAATCCGTTTCGTCATTTGTGGTTATTCATTTAGATCCATAACCATATTAGTGGAACCGGAAACGAGTTACGGTCCGGTAGCGAGTAACGCGACTGGTCGGAGTGTTAATTTTGTAACGACTATCAGGCCTGTGCAGAGGACACAGCCCGATAGCTTATACCGTCGCGCTGACGAAGCCACAAGACAATAACGTTAGGTCCACTCGAAGTGTCAACCACGTGACACGTTCGTTATATTACCGATACACACACGGCGATTGCCCAATACTTCCCACGTAACGCACCGCTGGATAAATTCCGCGCAGTAAAAAGAAATAAAAAACCGTACAGACATTAACTGGTTTATTTCAATAAAAAAAAAAAAAAACGGAAAAATAAACAAAACTAACGCTCCGGATATACCGTAATACTTGCAAACACGCAAACTCGACGACAGCCACCGCCGAACGACTCCTAACGAAACCACGACCGACAGCGATAATGATAACGGAGCTCTGGTCGTTCAAAATTTAGCCCATCACTTCCGCTGGCCCATATATATATTAAGCAGTTTTATTTCGCGCGTTTTACGTTATTCTCGGTCAAGTTTCCTCGACGGTAATAAAAACGCCCAACAGAAAATCGCGAAAAAACGAAACCGGTAGAATTCGTTTCGGACCCAGACGGGTTCGGTAATATTCGAAAACACGCGATAACCGTACGTATTTGAACGACGTTCGGCGTATTCGTTAATTACGATTATTTACTCCCCGCGTGGTTCCGAACAGTTTTCCGTATACGACGAATTAGGAGTTGGTTGTCGACGACACGCGGAAGTGTTATCCAAAACGAAAAAGAAACGCGCCTAATTTACGCGAATCGGGGCTGCCACGCCGGTTTACGACGGCTAGGAAGCGGTCGTACCGTCGTTCTACACTGCGTTTTAGTAACGGCCACGAGGGACGTTTTTCTTTGTCGGATAAAAACGCGAAAATGTTGGGACGTAACGTAAACGGCGACGTCGCCGAACAATAATAATAATAATAATAATACCGTGTACGCCGCGATTGTAGTTAAAAAGCGCGTTGTGTTCTTCGATCCGCGCTAGAATTCGATAGACGACGGACGCGCGATTTATATTGGCGAGACTACGTTAACGTAAACGAACGCCAACACGTACAACCGCCGTGAATTTGATATCCCCGTCGTCGGTTTTACAATCGTTACCGTCGCGCTTTGTAAATAAATCGATCATCTGGTACGATATATACTTGTAGCGTGTCACGTATGACGGCAATTACGTTTTTATAATATCGAAAATACGGTCAATACACACGTACACGTATTCGAGTAAAACTAGAACATGTACTTATATAGAGAGTAAACAAAAAAAAAAACGTATTATGTAAAGAGTTATCTATATTTTTGTTGTAACCGTTCGTATAGGTACTTATACAGTTATACACGCGCGTATTGTGGAAATAAAAGATAGCGGACGGGTTTGATAAATTCGAAACGCGCAATCGGTTTACGGTTCGTGTAATTATGTACGGTGTAAACAATAAAACGATAAGATATTTCAAAATCGTTATCGCGTCTTTTTCTTTTCGGGATAAATAATATTTTGAATTCGATTGTTTTCGTTAGATTTTTTGCTTCGGCGCGTGACGTTTATAACGTTCGTAGGCAAACACGAATCGGAACGAAAAAAGCGATACGTCGCTCACGTATCGTAACCGGGCGACGAATATTCGGAGCGAAAAATATATCGAATCCGACGTCACCGTTGCGCCCGTCGAGCGATTAATCGTTCGATCGATCGTTGCGGATTTAGCATTTTTTTATTATGATCGTCGCGGTGTACGGTTATATATATAATTGGAATAAAGGTAAAAAATAAATAGATAAAATTGTTTACGTTTAACGGGTATCGGGTACGTTAACTCTATCGTAATCGACTGAAGAATCCGGATACACGTTAATCATAGACGGCGGGCTATTTATCCTATCGTTTTTAAATCTAAACAATTTTGACGAACCGCGGGTTTCGAGTATAATAATAGTGTCACGCCGAACAAACGGTTCGTATCAATAGCGCTATTTTTTAAGCGTTTCGCGGTATCAATCGCCCGTTTCCAAATATTCCGTACCTTAAAAATTCGTCCGCTTTTGTTCCGATCGAAAATAAACCGTACAAATAGTATCGTCGACGCCAATTACATTCGACGCGTCGGCAATTTTACGCGCGAATAACCCGCGGAACGCGAATTTCTTCGTTTATATAAAGACGTACGTTTGGTAATTGAAAACCGTTGATTTTCGAGGAAAAAACAACCGTTAGATGGTAATTAATTTTTAATGGATACTTAACGATCGGTCGCGGCGAGTAGTTTATTGATAATACCACGTACGCTGTTGTTATTTAGCTCCTTAAAAAGAAGAACGACAGTTTAAAATCTCATTGACGAATATGCTTAATATGTTGCCACGTCGTCACCGACCGGACACGTTGTACAATACTTATTAGTTTGACATCGTAATAGATTTAACCTATGCAATACGCGTGCTTCGTTATTGTTTATCACGAAAAGTAGACGAAACGAAAACAAAAACGCCAGCTAACAATAATACATTCTACAGGCTCTTATAATATCGATAAACATTTCTTCGGCCAGTTCTGCAAACTTTGCACTTATAAACCAAACAAATCGATGTAAGTGCGAACTTCGGAAAACACTTTTTCCTTTTATCACAAAACGAGAACGCGTATTAGCGTCCTTGCCAATCTTCGTTTTTTTTTTCTAAACTCGCCCGTCCAACCATTAGATATATTGATATACGTTACGTAGAATACGCGTTCAAAAATCCGAGAGGCGTACGAAAAAACCGAGTATTTTTGTTTGTAACTGAATACATTCCATTTGATGGAAGTGGTTAAGTAAAACGGCCTTCATGTTTCTAAAATATCAAAAACCTTTTAGCGCCATATCACTTTAAGAATTTATTGGAAATATGCGTTTGAAAGTACCGTTTTGGTTTTCCGCGATCTTATTTTTGGTTATTTTACACGGTTTGGAACTTTCTCTCGTATAAAGGGGCTAGAAGAATTTCGTTATCCAAATACACGGGTGGCGTATAAACGGGAAGGGGGAGGATTAGGGGAAAATAAGTAAACAAAATATTCGTCCGGTTTTAAAAGTCGAATAATATATATTTAATCGGTATTAATATAAATTATATCACGTCGCGACGCCACGCACACGTAGTAAAAAACGATAAAAACGTGTTTACTTAATTTACTACTTAATTTTATTTGGTCCCTAACGTTATTATTGTATTTGACGATCGAGTTCTTTACTAAAAGTTCGCGGTACAATACGACATTCGTAAATGGAAACGATCATTTACGTTTACTCGTCGGTTATTGTTATAATTACGTAACGAGTGAAGTTACGACGTTGACGAGGAAAAAAGTAACTCGTAAAATACTCCCTAAAAAAACGAAAAAACCGATAAAAAAATAATTGACGTTACACGGATTGAGCTGTTTGTTAGTCGAAAACAAAAAACGTGATAAAATTGTATAACGTTGGACTGACCGAGTCGGTCAGTAATTCGAACACTTATTGCGCCCGAGTACGAGCAGATGTTGCCGTAAATATGTTCTTAAAATCGACCGTGGCGGATAATGATTTCAGACACTTCCCGAAATATACAAGTAACGTCGTAATAAGCCGGAAACCGTAAAACAACTCGTCTTAATTACGCCGCCGTGGGTTCGTTAAGCAATTAATAACATTGTTACGTTTACTAAACCGTCTAAACTGGTTAGAAAACCGATTTATAATATTATCGAAAAATACGGTATTTTCCAATTCGTTTATCCATTAATAATATCGTTGTTCAATATATGGGCCGGCGGAAGTGATGGGCTAAATTTGGAACGGCCTGTGTGATCGTTTCTGTTTTCGCTGTCGGTCGCCAGTAGGTTTGATTGTCGTTCCGTTCGGGTTGTTCGGCGTTGAGTTCGCGTGTTCTCTGCTCTGGCGTCGCGGTATGCCCGGAGCCTTTGTTTCGTTTGATTTTTCGGTTATTTTTTTATCGAAGTATACTTGTGTTAATGTCTGCACGTTGTTTCGCTTCTTTTTATTGCGCAGAATCCTTCCTTCCAGCGGTGCGTTACGTGGGAAGTATTGGACAATCGCCGCGGGTGTATCGGTAATATAACGAAAAGTGGTTGGCACTTCGAGTAGACTCAACGTTATTGTTTCGTAGCTTCGTTAGCGTGACGGTGTAACCTATCGACCTAGTGTTCTCTGCACAGGACACATGGTCGTTACAATTGTCGAACTGTCGGTTGCGGTCGTACAAAATCGACGATGTTTTTTTGGTTTTTTTAACCCAACTCTTCCTTTCGCTACCGTAATATTGGAAATACGACGAACGTATTACCACGGTGTATTAAGATCGATTCGATCACCGTAGTGGCGGGAGATATTTTCGGTCCGTGTACCTTGGAGGGGTACGCGATGTTGGCGTAAATAGGCCGTCCACGTTCGTCGAAACCGCGCGACGGTATTTGGCGAAACGTCGTCATTTCAAAAAAATAGAGGGTTCGGATCAAATCCGGCACGTCATCGGCCGTAGCAGTAAACGTGACGACCGTGGTGACCGGCAACCGACACGCAATATCGTCCGACGGTAAATTACCGTCCGCCGCGTACGTCTGGTAGAACGGCCGAGGTATTGAACGACGTACGATAATGTTCGCGTATTCGACGTCCGTTCAAGGTCCGAGCGTTCGTATCGTTGTTCACGATTCGAGTTTACGAGCGCACGAGAATTCGCGTCTCTCCCGATTGTTCTCGCGTGTCCGTTCGTTTACGTGCGTGTTCCCTCGTCGACGATTTCGATTCGCCATTTCCAATTTGTCTCGTATTTACAATCCGCCACGGCTAGGCCGGTCACGACGAACTCGATCGGGGCTACAACACCGGTGTATATCGCGTTTCGAAATAATAACGATAATACAATCGTCGCGGATTTTCGAAAAATGTTCCGGTTCGCGTTTCGTAGTGTCGGCGGATCGGTTCGACCGGCGGCGCTAAACGTAAACATTTATCTACCCGTGTCACAATACGAAGTCCACCGACCGTTACGGGCCCACGTGGTTAGGATGTAACCTGTCTCGTCCCGTTTTCCGGTCGAGGGACGATAATAATATTCACGCGGAGATTTCCGGTTCACGTACGCGTAAACGGTATTCGCGACCGGACCCGCGAATGCGGCGTCCGGTTAAACGTAATTCGTGCGCGTTTTTTTTTAACGGCTTGTTGCCGTTCCGCTGGTATTTAGTAGTTTAGGCGAACTCGGATCGTTCACTGAGGCGGAAAAGAGCACGTAACCGTACACGTGGTTTCACAATACGAACGACGGGTCTCTTTTAAGGTACCACCGTCTCTCCGAGTCGTCCGGACGCCCAGGTAAATGTAATTTATAAACGCGTTCATCGCGGCTACGCAGTTGCGCCGTCGTGTGATCTAATCTAGTGGGCCGCGATGGTCCCGACGGCGGTACCGTTTTTATTTTGTTTTAAATTAATCGTCGACGCCCGATTTTCGTAGTTTTTTTTATTATTTCGTACCGAATAATTTCAATTTGATTCGAGCCCGAAAAGTTGAAAAATGTCGACTTTTCGTAGTTTTTGTTGGCTTTTCCTAAAGGTATTGTAACACAAAACACGCGTGATTAATCCTAATATTATAAATAGTCTAAACTTTGAATCGAACAAAAAAATTTACGTTTTTCGAAACAGTGTAAATATGACGCAAACAAATCGATCGGCTTACGCCATAAAATTGAATCTAACCTCGGACTTATTTATCGTTATATATTTTTTTTTCGAGAACTCCTAACGTCGCGAACTTCGGATACGTAATTCATTTAAAGTGTACAATCGGCAATAGACGCGTACACGTCGATCGTAATCGAGATTGCTTTCTACGAAATATATTTTATCGTTTATTTATCGAAATAAACGAATTTTGCTTCTTCGTTATTTCGTTTAATTGCATAAACAATATTCGAAAAAATAAACGAACAATAAATAAATCGAAATACGATATTTCCGTTAGGCGAGTAAAATTAATGTGAAACGATATAGACGCGCGTGTATATAGAATTCAACGACCTCGTTCTTTATCACTCGCATTTCCGCTTGTTCGCAGACGAATAGCCGACGAACGCCGCCAATCTAGGTGAACGCGAAAAAGGACTTAGGGGAAGGTGAATAATACGCGCGGCCGTGATTTACGACGGTTTTGAGCCCGACGACAAGTCTGAGTGCGCAGGTAGCAATCAAGTTCTCAAGTTTGCACATCGGACCATGCGCTATATCCGAACGGGCGGCGTCACCAATTTACCGGATTTATGGGGCCAATTTATTTGGATCACTTATGAAAAACCGAGTTCCATTTATACGATTTTCCTATTTGCGCGACGAACAAAATAGATAATAACGTTTTCCTCAGTTTAGGTGTAATATAGACGGACGAAAGACGCGTTTCTTCGTGGCCGTAGACAATAAAAATATTATAAACCATAAACCCGCGTATTTATTTATATATATATATATATATATATATTTCTTATACGCGTATTGTAGTTTTATGTCGTTCACGCTCGACAATCGGTTATTGAAATACGTCGACGACATTTTAATATATAGTTTAACTACGTCGACGTTGTTTTTATAGCGTTATACTATCTCGATATTATAATTTTTTCCCATCGTTTGACGTGTTTATCGAAACTTAATCGGTTAAAAGGTATTCGACGTGGCACGATGTGTTCTTTTATACGAAGAATTTTACAATTTTCTATCGTCGGCCTTTTTCCAAACGGTAATATCGTAACGGATTCTACGAACGTTCTAAATACAATTCTAATTCGCTCGCGTTCTACGATTATAAAATACTCGATTCCCCTCCTTTTATTAGTTACACATTTGGAACGGTCGTTCCTTTTGGAGGTTATCATCCGTTTCGATATCCGGTAACTTGAAAGTTTCAATCATTTTTAAACGGGTTCGTTATGGTTTCGACTTTTAAATCCGTTATAGCGTTAACGAAAAGTTGTTATATTCGAAACATTTCGTTAATAGGTTTGCCCGACCAAAAAGTACCCGCGCAGCGTCGAGCGTTCGCTATAATAATTACGCGCGGCAAAGAAGCCGTTCTGTTTACAATATTCTTGGGTTATAAGCGGAAGACGTTTACGAATATGGTATATTACTTAGTTCCGGTCGTAATACGAGAACGAACTTCCTTAATCTTAAAACGTTTGTTCGTAATTCGTCTTTATTATTCGTCACATTTTATAAATCGTACGTCGTATTCGAACGTAACAACGTAATTGACGGTCCCAAAATTATAACTATAAACGCGTTATTTAGTATTTTAGTCGTTAAATTATCGTTTCGACGGTTTTGGAAAGGCCCGTAAAACCGAACAAAAATTATGAATACGACGACGACGACGACTTCATAAACGTTGCGGACTTTATTTTCTTTTATCCGTCGTCGTTTTAGTAGCCCCAACTAGTACCCGTCTTAAAGTGGCTTAAAATCCGTCGAACGAAACGTAAAATTCGTCTTTCGGAAAACTCTCCGGGGGTATTTAATTTGATAAAGGCGGCGCGCTTCGTTTCGTCGTCCGAGTCGCCGGAATAAAGCGTCGTGGAATCGGTTTCGTCTTAGGCGGTGTCGTGTTCGCGCTTACGTTTAAACGATCTCTGCGTTTTTGGCGTACACGCGACGCGCAATATATATATATAATACGTATCGAATAAAATATTATGCGTTCACGCGCGATTTATCGGAATTGCATTTATAAATGCGTATATTAGTAACGGTTAATTATCGCGGTAATTTCTCGGAGCGATATTAAAAAAAAATTTATAGATTATTAAAAAAAAAATCCGATCGATTTAAAAACTGAACCGAGCGTTTCGTTCTTTATCTTCCTACATTGCAATAATAACCGTACGCGAATATCGCGAAACGATCGGAATATTTATAAATTTCCTGGACATTTCGCGATCGGGTTCATTTGCTTTTATGTTTCAATCAGGTCGTCGCGCGCGGCTATACCGTCTTCTTTCGTCGTAAATTCGTTAATCTAATTGGCCGATCGCGGAGTGTGGAAATGTAATTAACGTTTTGCCTACCGTTTCAGGTAAATGGCCGGTAACTTTTCGAACGGGCCACGGCGGTATTAGAACGCGCGTGTACGGTCGTCGAGCGCGTACGATACGGAAATAATGAAACGCCGAGCCCGGAAGTTTTATTCCGTGTTTACCGTCAAATTGACGTACGCCGCGATTACGTACTGGTAGTCGATTTTTAAGCGTACAACGGCCGAAGTTTAGTTACGCTATATTCGTGTTAAGTCTACGTAGAGTATATCGTTTTCGAAATATTGTTTTCGCCGTTTTTATTAACGACTATACAACCGCGTACTGAGCCGAATGACGTATACGTCGTGTTTACAAAAAGAAATATCGCGCGACGAACGGCTCGCCGTATCAATTAAAATATATTCCGAACGACGTCATTCGACGACCGAAGTTCATAGAGATTCTTGTTACGAGTCGACGGTGCGACATTTTCGTCTGTCCAAGCGGTTCAACCGACGTTCGTATTTCGTCGTATTCTCTATCGCCGTCTATATAATATTTTCGTATAAAAAAAAAAAAACAAAACGGACAACGAATAAACGGGAAAATTGAAAGAAATTCGAATATTTATATAGAATAACGACGAAAATACCAACGGACTCAAACGAGAAATATAAACGCGAAAACGGTGGACGAGTTAATCGAGAAACGAGCGCCGTGCTCGTATTGGCGAGGGTCATAAACCTGGCGAGAGGGTTGGCGCGCAATCGTTATTCCGACGATATAATGTTTCGCAATGCCGGCGGAAAACGATTAAAATCAAACGCTATCCTCCGTCGTGTTCGCTAGTTTAAAAGTATTTATACACGCGTAACGTATATCGTTGATTACCATTTGCGAAACGTCGACGAAACAAATTTATCGTAAACATTTTGAATAACTATTATGTTACGGTACCGTCGTTTTTAAAATCTCGTATCGGATTCACGCTAAATATAACGTTTTCGTAATATATCGATACAACGCTTTTTAAAGGCGTTCCGAAATAAGATATTTACGTGACGACGCCGTTGAAAAAAAAATTATCACGATGTTTAATTAGTCCGTAAAAATTTGTAAAAATAAAAACGTTTACGCCGTTGGATTTTCTTGTTGTTTACATGGAAAACCACGTTGTCGCTCGACTAATGGTTATATATTATAATCATCGAGGAATATATATTGAAAGGGATTTTACGTGCACCGGGAAATAATTTGAATTTATGACCATCTAAAAATCAAGTAAATATATAACGCGTGTATCGACGACGTGTAGTCGTTAACGTCGTTTTCAAACGTACGGCGAGAGAGAAAATCGTCAACAGGCCATATTATGGTCCGAAGATAATTCGGAAAAAAAACGGTTTATATTTTTTTCGTTTACTTGACTATTTTTTGTAGGTTTCCAATTAGTGACGCACTATGAAACGTAGGTGTGACAAAAACCGTGTCCAGGTTAAAAAGTCTAGAAAAATAATTTATTTTGACGGAATAATAAATATATATATATATATAGTTATTCGTTTTTCAATTACGGACGATTAATAACGATCGTTTTTTTTCGACCGAAATTTTACGATTTTTTTTTATTTTATCGATATAAAAGTTAAAATCGTACCGGCTTTAAGGTTATAATAAATATTATGTATGTATATGGGGTAGTTGAGGAACACAATAGGATATATATATATACAATTTTTACAACGTTGACAAGTATAACCACACAATGACGTAAAACGGTTTTGTGCTGTAAAGTACGTTAATATTTTATACGTAAGTTTCGTAATAAACTTAATGAATTAGTAACTGTTACGTACGAAAAAAAAATGTAAAAAATTAATCTTTTTTAATATTATTATTCCGTCGAGTGCTTGGTTTTATTTCGAAAACCGTTCGAATTATAAATACAGAAAATCGAATTACGTAAGGTTTCTAAAACGCGCCGCGCGTATACACGGGAAAAACTGGCTACATTTCGATGTCGAAAACGTACGAAACTTCGTTACGTTTTCGGTTCAATACGGGAGTTCTTCTTTGAGCCGTTTCTTCTTCATTCGTCTATTTTGGAACCACACTTTCACCTGAGAAACGATTTACAATATATTACCACGGTCAATACGCGTCTAGTAAATTGTTCCATTACTTGTCGTTCGGTAAGTCCAAGTATTAGAGCTACTTCGTACCGTCTTAATCGGGTCAAGTATTTACACTTTTCGAATTCTCTTTCCAGCCATCCCAATTGATATTTCGTAAACGCCGTTCTAGTTTTTCGGCATTTCGCGTTCCGCTCGTCGTCTGCAACGAATCATTTATATGTATATATACACACGTATAATTTTATTACAAGTTTTATGCGTATGATTCTAACGACGTAAAAGTATTTTCTACGTTTAACCCGTACGCGTTAATTTTCGAAAATACGACGTGTAATTGATTCGGAAAATATGTTTGGCCCCGTAAACGATAGATGTAAATAGCCTGTGTCGTTGAAAGAGGAAGAATTTTTTATAATATTGACGGAACGTAAAACGTTAAAGGCTACGCCGAAAATAAAAACACGATATGGTAGAGTATTACGCAGTAAGCTCGGGGACAACAATACGGTAACGAGAAAAACGTAAACGTTCGAAATAATTGATACAATACGTTTTAGCGCGCGAAAAATATAAGAAATAAGCGAGCGTCCAATTATAAATCGTCCAGCGCGTTAAACGAAACGTTTCGATCGAAAATTGAACTAGTTTTTTTTCGTCGATATTAAAACACAAATCTATAAAAACAATTCGACGGGAATTTCTAATAGAAACCAACTACAAACAGTCGGGTATAATCCACGGACAGTTAAAAAATGTAAAGTTACAAACTCTTCGAGTCAATTACGCGTGTTTACTAAGTATCCGAAGACAATCGAAAAATTTACGAAAAAATTCAACGCGATACGTTACGGAGTAATTTGTGTAAAAGACGTTTAAAAAATGTTCGACTAGGAAGGGCTTCCACGGCACTCTGGATAGGCAATGCCTCAACAGCCGCGCGCAACGAGTCCGCCGATTTGTAGGTACGCGAATGCCTCTATTTTTTAAACGAAATTCGATTCGGCGCTTATGAGCGTCGACACCGTTAAAGAAGTGTAAAAAATGTGTTCGTAATTTAACGACTATTTTTTTAGTTCATTTCAATTGCTGCGTTGGTATAGTGAACGAATTGACTAAAACGCCCAAATTCGGTGATAAAATATTTCTTAATATAAAAATAGCGATCATCGCTTATTTAATTTTAGAGTTGGGTGTTTCAATATAAGTACCCCTGTATTATATATATATATATCTTACATTTTGAATTAAATATAATTCTATTTTTTAGAAAACTCGGCGTTTTTACGAGACTTCAAAAATGTATGATTGTATTAGGGTCACGTTTCGCGTTTACGGGCAGCAGTCGTATTATGGAGTAGCTATGTGATCAGTGGCGTGCGCAGAGGGTATTTTGTTCATCAAACATAAAAAAAAACTCCGAAACGTATAATTGGTACTAAATTTGTAACGTGTATACAAATATCCGTTTTAATACGTTTAATTATTATTTTTTTTAAAATAAATATTTATTATTGACGAAAAATAGACGGACATAATATTTTATGAAATAATCGTAATAGTTTTCGTTAGCCGATGCACGTTGTTTTAAAAAAAAAACCCTTAACACTTCGCGCCTATTCGATTTTAATCGACGTTTATTATTAAAGAATATACGGGCGAGTTAATCGAAATATTAATTTATTTAAAAGCGAAGGCGTCGAACGACTAAATAAACGTTCGGCACGTTCAAATATTACGCACACTGGTTCGGGTTGTCGTGTTCGAAAAGGCGTCGAAATATTTATCAAAAAATAGTATCTCTCGTCGGCTTCGTTCAGATTTTCGACGAACGTACGATAAACCGGTGAATTCGATACGTTCAAATAACGTAATTGTTTTGTCGTTTGCCCGTTAACGTTGCACCACCGATTCGGCGTATCCTTATTTCTACGTCGTCACCCATGACGGACACGTGGCGTCCAACAGAAATTGAACGATACGATAACGCGCGTCACCAGAGCCTTTCCGGTTTTCTCGTACGGTCCATCAGCCGTTCGTAATACGCGTGTAACGCGCGCGTACTTATTATACGGACCGTATAAATAGTCGGCGTGGAAAAAAACGATAACGGAAGACGAGAAGACGAAAATATACGTACGTGTAATTTACGGGCGAATTCGCGGTGTTTTTTTTCTCGCGAAGGCTTTGCTCAGAATCGCATAATAGATGGGAAATAATATTTGAATACATCAGCCGGCGGCGCGCCGGTATAAAATATCGCGCGTCGTTTCGCCGAGTAAAATTATCCCCGGACGTATTTCACCTACGAAACGTAAACGCTGGCCGATACAGTCGAGGGGGACGTTGGTTTTTACGGATTCGTAATCATTTGGGTAAAACGTGGCCACCCGAAAATCACTCTCGAAAATCGTCCGACGATAAACTGTTCGCGAAACGCGCCGCGGTTGCCGAAAGCGAATTCGTTCATTCGGAAACGCGTTCGGACCCGTCGAGCGTAGAACGAACAAGCGACAGGAACTCGAGTGCGGGACAGTTATGCCCGGAAAACGCGTTGTAGGTACCGAAAGAAACGCTCTCTTCCTCGTCTTCTTTTCCCAGCTATTTGGGGTCGGCCGACCTTGGTCCTCAATTTTCACTTCACCCGATCTCCCACATCATTTACGCCAGCACAGTCCTCATATCACATTCAATCACGAGCAATCACTTCTTCTTCCTTTCACGTTTACTGCCATAACCGTTCTTACTGCTTTCGAATTTTCTCTCCTCGTAACACGACCAAATCGTCTGTCTAATTCTCCCTCATCCATAATCGACGCTACTCATACGCTTCCTCTTGTATACCAAATTTCTTATCCTATCTTCTCTCGTCACCCCATTCATCCATCTAAGCACTCTCGGCTACACCCGTTCTCTGCTCTATTTTCTTGTCCACCGTCCAACAATCTGGGCCATACAACATCAGAGTTGGTCTCGCTACACTCCTATATTTTTTACGTTCGTACAATATCCGTATTTGTACAATATTCATAATCGGAAATGTTTCAAACCGTTTGTTCGTCGTATGTTACAATTAATAATCGATCGGACGATTAATACGACATTTGCCAAACGTAGACGAGAATAATTTTGCTATTGGTTTCGATATCCGATCGATGGGTACGTACGACACCGAACGCCGAAAACGAAAACACGTCCGGCAATCCGTGAGAGTCGATCGTCGATGAAATTTCACGAGAGATCCGATTCTGTTTTCAGAAATGTCGTTAGATTACTAGGAGTCGACGAGAGATAAGTGAAAGGAAACGGTCGGTGAATCGACGATATAATTACGGTATTAAACGAATTAACGACTTGACGATAATTTTATTATATATATAACACGCGGTATTTGTTAAAGTCGGACGATTTAGTATATATACATACAGTTGTTTAGAGCGCGACGCTTACTCGCGATAGTATTTATTCGCGGCAAGTTTTCAATTAATTCGCAATAACGGCTAATGTAGATTTTGGCGTAAATTCGCTTTCTGGTCCGCGCGACTTCGTCGATTATTCTTAATGTAGTTAAATTATATTCGCGGGTTGTCGTCGGAGACCGTCGTCGTGTATAAAAATGCGCGTAAACCGAAACGTTGTTGTTTTTTTCTTTAAAAAAAAATAATAGCCGCCGTTATTAGTAATAACTAATACGATTATCGGCGAATTCGAACGTTAATTTATAGTGTTTTCGAATAATTCGCGTAACTCTAAATGTTTATTTAACGAAAAATGTATATAACTCGTTTAACGAAATTACTTTAATTAAATTATTTAACCGTCCGGAGTTTAAATCAATTTTCGAAAAAAGAAAACTGGGAGAAAATATTAAGATTAACGTTAAGACCAAAATGATTTCAGATTTTAACGATATATATATAGTTAGGCTTATTAGAGAAAAAGCCGTAACGGCGTACTATATTAATCAAAAGTCGAATTTCAACGTTTTCGCGAGACGTACATATTTTCGCGAACTCGTAAGTTATTCATAAGAGAGCGTGAATCAAATCGAATGAAACGAATAGTTTATTTAACGTTTAAATAATTCGGGTATTTTTTCCGCTCAATCGTACTCGATAAAAGTACGAAATGTATTATGTTAGCGCGTTATGGTTACGGTCCCGAATTCGAAAATGCGTAAAAAATGAACGCGAAAAAGGGATAACGCGTAGCGGAATTATTGTATTAATATACGACGGCGTACAGAACTGCGCGCGATTCCGCACGAAAAGAGCGTTTGTATTGTATTCGTAATGTATTATTATCGTACCATAGCGTCTGCTTTCTATCAGCGAAATGTATTAGGACGAAAATATCGGACCGTTTCGTCTAAATAATCGCGAAATGACTTTTGGTGGGTAGTTAAAAACGTTTTATTTTCAAATACATTTTCCCGACGTATACCGGTAAAGTACCCGCCGCTGTGTAATAATTCCGCGAAATTTAAATATGTTAATTCGCGAACTCGTGTGTGGTTTATTTAACGTACGTTTCGTATTAAAGAAACGTAAACAAATTTATCAATCGGAAATACTACGCTCGTATGGTAAAAGGGCCCTCTCTGACGCGATAGGTCAAACTGGAAATTTAGCGAAAAATAAACCGAAAATACGAATAAAAGCCAATAACGTTCGAACGTTAAAATATTACGAAACGAAAAAACCGTTCTCGTAAAACAATGGGGCCTATTTTCGTACGTATTTATTTATACGGTATGCATATTAATTTTAATACACGTTTCGTAAATTTCGTTTTTACGACGTAATTATTTTCGCTTCCGAATTCGCATAAATCCTTTAAGCTATTGCGCACGAAATGTTCAATTACGAATTTATCGTAAAGGGCACACTACAATATTCGGTTCGGTTATACGACGCCGTTCGTTTTAGTCATTTTTTAAAAATAAAAATTTCGACGTTACCCTTCATTTTCGATAGTCGATCTATTCAAACGTAACATTACCGCGTTCGGTTTATAAACTTTATATACGAGTACGTGTATATATATATACATTTTAACGATACATCGGGCGTGTATGTCGTACGAGATTTTCGAGAAAGGTCGCCATTCGTTTTTTAGCGCGTATTCGACTCGATAAATTTGTAACGTAGGAAACGAAACGACATTTTTCGTTCGTATTTACGAGACTTGCACGATTATCATATCTGACGAGCTTAAATTGTAACGCGGGGAACAAACACGACACGCTTTTAAAAATACCGAGCGACGTCTAGCCCGGTTGTTATCGCGATATATATATATATATATGTATATGTGTGTGTGTGTGTGTTTGGATTAACTTTGACGCAATGCATCATTATAGAGTACTATTATAGATTGTTCGTCAGTTCGTCGGATTCACGTCACGCTAATCGGGTATACACGTTCGTAATTTAAAAATTGGACAAAACGAAAATTTAAGCGTCGTAGATAAGTAAATGAACAATCGAACAATCGAAATTTCAAAAACCGTCGATCGAATTATAACGAATATTAACGAAACCGAAAAAGTCGCCGGAACTAAAGCGACGAATGTTCCGTCATTACGCCTTGTGTAAACCTATTTATATATATATATATGTGGAAGCAGTGTCGCGCAATATTTACGTAAATTAGATAACTAAAATATAGTGTTTCATTTAGATAAACGGGGGAACGAATATCTAATTGTCCTCTAAAATGATACAACCTGTTTTTATTAGGCCCGTGTAGTCGATTATTATGTTAGTTTATAACAAACGTTTTAGCCTCTCGATAATAAACGTAATAGTTACCGAACGTCCGTTAACAAGTAACGTTTCGAAAACATTTTTAAAATATTCGCCCTATTCTATCGACTTTAGAAGATAAGTTTTGTACAAAAATTTGTATCGGTCGTTAGGTTTCTAGGGCGCGATCGTTTTTAACGACGCGCGTCTCGCGCGATAGTTTCTCGCGGTTTCACGATTACCGACAATCGGTTAATATCGTAGGCAATTCACGCGAGCGGACTACATTAAATGTTTCGCGTATCGTGGTCGACTCCTATTGGAATTCGGGACGCGTTCCGAGAGAAATTCACGAATCGAATTCAACGATCGAAGACGATATAGTCAAAATTAGTAAAATAAACGCGTGACCGACCTATCGAGTATAGTCGACCGTTTTGAGCCTATCCTATTCGTCCGTTTTTCACGACTTATCTTAGTTTATCCTGTTCGTTTAAACAAAAACACCGGCCCGCTTCGGTAATATTCTCGACGAAATTTCGTTAAGTCAACTCGTTTTTAATTGGACGTAATAAATGTTCGCGAACCGAACGCCTAAAATCCATACCGACAATTTGCCGACACAGTTTCGCGCGTATTTAAGGATATTATGTAAACGAAGCGCGAATATCTCCGCCAATATTTCGATGGCGTTCGCGTAATGTGTGTGCGTGTACGCGGTGTATATTAACAACGAACAGCGGGAACCCATAAATTATCTTTAATCGAGTTTGCTCGCCCGTTAATTATTTAAAAATTTCGGTAGCGTATTCGGAAACGCGCGTTGTATTATTATTATCGCGTTCGGTAATGAAACGCGCGCGAACGAGAGCTTCGACTTTACCGTAATATAAACGTACGATACTTTTTTTGTCCGTCGAAATTTTCAATTACGTTACGTTCGCTCGTCGCGTCGTCGTTGTTCGCCGAATAATCGTACGATTATTGTTCGCGGAAAAGAAACGACGACGTAATTTATTTATACCGAACCGGCCGCCTCGACCGCGACGCATTTGTTCCGATCAAAAGGCTCGGCGTAAATGTATTATAATATTTTGTAATCGTTCGCCGTCGGCCTAACGACGAATTTGGTTCGTAGGTCTCTCGCGTATTTTCGAACGGATCGAAAGCGCCCGACTAAAGAATACGTTCGTCCGTTACAGTCTCGCGTCAGTCAATAGCGAAGCCTCCATAGCTTACGATTCGGGCGTGTAGAGGCAATTTATGATTTCCGATTTCGGTTCGGTATCGATACCGTGATCGTTCTAGTCGATTAATAATCGTAACGTATAGTAAACGTCGATTATTCGACTTTTTTTCGCCAACGAAATTGCCGCGACTTCCCGTAAAGTCCAAACACGCGATCCCACGGTCCATTAAACTACGTCGTTATCGATCGACGATCGTCGTCGCGCGTTTATTTACGACGGCGGTATATAATTCGATAATTTATAAATAATTAGGAAAAACGTATTTCTTCTTTTTTCCCGCCGTCTTCGTATATAAACTGCGATCGTAATAAAAAGTTACAGTTACTTATAAAGTTAACAAATATTCGCCAAAGAAAAATGTCGTTCACGTATTTGTGTAAGGCGTAACGGTCGCACATTTTTACGAGCCGACCGACCACGTTCGTGTTGCCGACCCGTTTTTATTAGACCGTATCGAACAAAAAACTACGTACTACAATGGATTGTCCAGAAATCTACCGGGGGAATTCATTCGTACGTTAGACTAATGGAAGCCGGCGTTTACGTTATCCCGTCCGTTTGAAATCCACGCGGGGACGTTCTCACGTTACACGCGCGTAAACGATCGAAAATACTTCGGTAGGAACAAAAAGCGGCGATATTCCGTGAGAATTTACGCTCGTGTCACGACGAAATCATAAATATACCACGCGTCCGATTATCGAAACGGTTCGTATTTTCGGGAAACGATTCCGAATAATTTCGGGAACTCTTCTCGAACGAAATATGACGGACGCACACATCCGCGCGATACGTTCAAAAACCCTCGAAACGTATCGTTCTTTATTAGTCGTTTAAGCAAACGTCCCGAAAATGACGGTGATTCGTCGAAACGAGTCTTGCGAGAAATGGACCGGCGATCGTATATAGTTCGCGGCGGAACTTTCGCCGGGATTTCGATTAATTTTGTTCCTCGAATACCGTGAACGCGTAGGGAGTAGACCACGTATTGGGTAAAGTTCCGGCGGTCGATTCGTTTACGTGTTCACGTAGAGTAGTAAACTTTTATGTGATTGCGATACACTCGTAACGCGACCGACGTTTTTGAAAATCGACGTATACGACGGACGTTCGGTATACCGCGAATAAAAGTACGTACGTATGTGCGTACCTTGTTGGCCCGCAACCGACGGCAGGAAATCGTCGTCGTCGCGATCGTCTTCGTAGTGGCCACTATGTAACGCGGCAATCGACTCCTCGGGCACCGGTGCGTGCGCGTTCCATGTTTCGTCCACTCCGCCGGTCACTTCCCAACGCCCGTCGGCAAAGTCTACACAGTAGTCGTAGTAGCCGTAGTAATCGTCCATCGCCACGTCCCGTCCGGTACTGTCCCGAGATCGGGACCCGCCGACGGTATAAATACGGAACGTTCGCGACGACGAAACAAAAACGCCGCCGGTCTCGCGCCGTTTGACCGCGGCGTCGGCTCAAAGGGACCGGTTCACGGTCCGCGGGGACCGTTCCCACGACCGGTTCATGGGTGTACCACCGACGTTGTTCGTCCGTCGCGGGCGCCGCGCGTGTCCCGAAACGATCGGAAATATTTTCCATATCGTCCGTCGAACAAACCACCACGGCGGCGACCCGAAGGATTTCGGCGACCGACGGTGGCGTATTATAATACGAGCGTGTGCGCGCGCACACACACACACAGATAAATATACACCGAATCATAGAAAATAAAACGCTTTTCCCCAAAGAAATTTTCTATTTTACGGAATATCTACTAGTATAGAAATATCGATTTTTTTATGGAAATAACAGCAACCACCAAACAGACAAATATAGTTCGACATTTCCCGAGTTTATTCGTTTTTGTTTTTCACGTATTAATCCTACCTACGATATCGTGTCACGTGTCATCAAAATGCGTACGTATATGGTTGAAAATTGCGACCCGATATAATACAAAATCACCAATGGTACTAATTCGTCGAGAAGACACACCACTTAGGATCAAGCGGGTTTAAGAGTACCGCGGCGATAAAAGTTGCGACTTAAAGAACTCGATTTGAAGTCGAACGTCACTTAGTTAAATGTTCGTCGAAAAGTGTTTTCGGTTACTGACGACGCGAGATTATAAATGTATACTTACCAGACGTATAGAACGTACAGAAACCGAAAACGAAATGAAAACGCGACGTTAATTCAAAAATGTTCGTGCTTCAAGGGTTCACAACCGAATTCTCCAAACCCGCGAAATAAAAAAATTCCCGTTACTTTTTGAACACATCTGTATTATATATACATCTGGTGTATAAGAATCCGATACGACAGTCCGTAATGCGGTGACGCGCCTAAGTCTCGGAATACGTTTGTGATAATGTCGGTCCGTAAAAAATAATCAAGGGCGACGGGAACACGCGTTAGTCGTTAAATTCGACGTTTTCGCGCCGGGTTTACATTCCCGTTTGGTAATTTATTTATTCCACCGGGATCGACGTAAAGTCAATAAAAACGTAAAAGGTCCGAGTGGACCGTTACACGGTCGGCCGACTTTTTCCGTCCGAGTTTGTCAACGGCAACGAGAATTCTCGTTCCGATTTCGGATCGAACCGCGATTGTCCGACCGAAGATCGACCTACCCTGTAATTCGGTGAGTCGCGGGATTTAACGCCGCGCTAATGTATTCGCGATTTCTGCAAAGGGCCCGCGTTGTAACCGCTCGGACGAAAATCGAGACGATTTTTTCGTATCGGAGAACATTCGTAAGGTCGAAGGAGGAAATTTTATTTCTAAAAAACGAACGGCTCCCTTCCACGGTTTTCGCTCTAATATTACATCGATATTTCCACGTTTTATTTACGTCCGTAGTGGACGCGCCCGACGCGTTACGTTTTACGTTCCAGTCGAACTACGAATAGTTTTCACGTAAACATAATGGTTACTAATCGAGGGAAAACGTTAAACATGTTCACCCGATTTTGTTCGATGTACGATTGATAAAATACGCGCGCGTATAAAACTAACGCGTTTGCAAATCAAATAATTCGGAATGAATAATATTTTCGGTAACAAAACGACGGGATTTCGAATTAGAGAAAAGTCGACGCAAAAAATATATAAACGTCCACGGTTTGATTTATAATAACGACTTTTGTTGAATACGCACGCGCACGGACACGTACTTATATGTTTCCGACCAGAGAATAAAAAATGTATTTCATTACGGAACATTGTGTTTTTATTATATTAATAATTTACGGGTCTTGTCGGATATTTTTTTTATATTTATTTCGTTATTCTCTGGTAAGATTATTGTTCTAAAAAAAATAAATAAAATACAAAACACGTTGACCGTAGGAAAATATACACGCGTATCCGTGAATATAATATAAATTCCCCGTGAATGAGTAGCCCGGTGGTTGAATCAATTCTTTCACGGACAAACGGTTCGGTACACTTTTTTCGGTCGCTTACTTATCCACCCCACCTCACACCCTTCCTCACTACCCTTTTCCATATGTAAAAATACGCCAACGCGTTTTTTCTTCTGTCGTTCGGCCGAGAGGTTAAATCGTACGCTCACCGTGGCGGTAAAATCGAACGCTTACCTTCGTCATTCGCCCGGCCCCTGGACCGTTTAAAATTCCAAACTCGACCCGTCGAACTTGCCAATAATTAAGTTATGCAAAACGTTTCGCGTCGTCAATCGAAGTTACCGCGTTTACCCTATACGAATAATAATAACGCGGGGCGGCGAGGGTTATACGCCGGAATGATGTCACCCATTAGTGGCGCGGTTATAATACGAAAACAATATTATACGAAAAAAATAATGACGATTTTGTTCCCCCGAAACGAAGAATATCGGAGTCGGAAACGATTGTTTATGTACGCAATATACCATACTCGTTATTTTAACGTGTACGAATATATATCTATATTTATTTATTTTAAATAGTAAATTTTACGTCTAATAATTTTAAATAAATATTAATATCGACAACTTACATAGGTCAATTGAACATTCAGTATCGTAACACTATCGTTTTATTCGATCGTCGTTATTTGATAGATATTTTATCCACGTTGTCGATCTATTATCAAACGCCGCGTAAATATTGTTTAATTCGTAATACCTATATAACGTGGATCATCCAAACAAGACCGTAGGTTGTATAGTTACACGGATGCCCGGCTTTATATAGTTTTCGCTATTTAAAACTGTATTATATTTGAAGTTTTTACGTTCGAACGTTTTTTTTTTAAGTAAATAGGAAATTTAATAACACAACGCGACTTGTTCAAAAATATAGAATTTTTGTATCAATTCAATTCGTACACTGTCGATAACCGAACCATAAGCACCAGTATCGATTTAAATTATATATAAATGAACGTTCGTTTACGTAATAATAAGAATATCGCGACGAAAATTGAACGAGTATTCAATTTACGTTTTTAAAAAAAAAAATTCGAAAATTTCTATTAGACGTATTTATAAATCGAAATACTCGAATCTATATTATTTAATCGTACGGTTCGTACGGTTTTTTTTCGATAACTAAAATACGCAACGAGTTATTGTCGGACGGCAATTTTTTAAATTATTATTATTATCGCCCGTAACTCGATTAATTTATATACCCCAAAGTAACGTAAATACCGTTGGACATTACGAAATTATTTTCGTTTCATTATTTGCGCGTACATTAAATATGCACGTTCAATCCTGACGTTTATAGTTTTATTATAAACGAAACCCGTAGTGTCCTCTGTAAACATTTATATTGTTTTCCAAATCCTGGGTAGACTGGCGAATTCGACACGTTTAAAATAACGTTTTTATATTATACAGCGAATGGCATTTTCGTCAAATTTATATCTAAATATATATAATACTTATTAATATTCTCGACCACGCGAGAAATGTTTAAAAACGTTAATTTAATCGACCTTTGTGTATTCCGGGTTTTTTTTTGGTGGAACGAATATTGGGACACAAGTTTATTTTATGTTTCGGTCGAAAAAAAAACCCGAAAAATGATTAAAATTCGCTTCGATTACGTTGTCGCAATGTCGATATTATAAGCTCGTTATTTTTGTCGTTTATTTCGTTTATAATTTTATAGCCGTAAATGTTCGTTATATTTTGGTTCGTTTTGGCGAAAAAACGTTAGACGGGTTTTCATTCCTTTTTTTCCAAAATTAAAATATTTTCGAATTGAGCGAATAGAAAAGATTTAATCAGCGTTAAGTCGTTCGCACTTTTAATAAGCTCGTACGAGAACGTTTATTTTCAAAATGTACAAAATTCCACTCCGAATAGTAATTTTTCCTGCGCACGTATATATACGCAACGATCCCGTACGGTACAACGGTAACGTAAAATACGATATCAGACGTACGATTTCCGAGATCTAATTTCGCTTATAGTTCCATTAAGATTGGCAGCGTTGTTTTTAATCGCGCGTCAAAAAGCTAAAGTTTCGGCGATTCCAATTTCCTGAAAACGGAATTCGTCGGAAAACACGCACACACGGCACGATATATTCACCGACGAAGAAACGCTCGCGCGATATATATATATATATATGTTTTCATCGGTTAGCGTTCTTCGATTTCGTTTCTTCGGAATCTAGCTACGTGTACACGTCCACGATATATTTTTTTAATATTTTCTTTTATCACGAGCCGGACTATATTTCGGGAAATATAAATCGTGTTTATTATATACTTTCTGGGAAGTTTTTCGAATTTGTATACAGTTTTTCGTAGTTTTGATATTTCTACCGTAGCGGATATTGTAAACGAAACGGAAGAATTGTAATTAGAGACGTCTCATCATCAAGCCCGATAGACAAAAGTTTCGTGTAATCGAAAACGTTAAAATCGCCCATTCAATATCTACGGTCTGATAAGCATTTACTATCTCGACAAAAATCCGCGAGTAAATCCCACCGTCGCCTCTTGAATTACGTGAAAACCGAGACCGTATAGTCGACGTATAATCGTTCGTAAAAAGCGTATTCGTTTATACGGTTGGCTCTTTTCGACGGGGCGGATATAGAAAACACGGATGAAAAGGTGTTTAATGACGAGAAGTTTACGTTCGACAAAAGTGTCCCCGGGTATTGTTTCCGACGATCGTTGAACGATAAATAATAACGAATAAAAATTAATCGAAATAGTATTTCGTCGGTTCGAGACTATGGGCCCGTGAAACTCGTACGCGTACGTAACGTTCGCCATTTGGCCGGGGGGGGAGGATACGAAATTGGGACGCGTTCGACACACTCGTTCCGTACAAAATGCCGGGTCGGTACGAGATGATTTTCGACGATTTCCATATCAAAAGACGTATATGTATATATACGCGGTACGCGTACGTTGACTTACGTTAGGTAGCGTCGGCTAGATATATTTTGTACACTCGCGCGTACTTTCTTTTCGTTTAGGAAACCACACGGGCATACATAACGACGGCCGTTTACAGCCGTCGACGTACGCCAAAATCGAATTCACGACGATAGTCGTCGATTTTTCGTTTTTGTCTTCGCGTATTTCGCGACAGGCCGGTCATATCCGCAAAGCTGGGTAGCCGTTCGACGGAGAAATTACTTCGTTTCGATCGTTAACGGGTCGCTCGATTTACTCGCGTCATCAAACCGCCCTTCGAGTACCGCGAATTATTTTCGGTTCTCCGCGATACGGGCCCGCGACGGCCTAAGCGAACACGACGTTTACCCGGCACGATCGGCGTTATGTTTACGGCGCGATCCGTGTCGCTCAACAATCTTCTCTACCACGTGTACGGTTGTTTCGAACTGCGTAATATTTTCGTCGTCTTTAATTTGAACACGATTCCGTTACGTTCGTTTAATCCCGACGCAAAAACGGTAACGTATTATTTACGATAGATGGTAACACGGTAACGTTATTTCCATAGACGTGTTACACGGCGTGAACTAATTTTTCGGTCATCTTACCGTTTAAATATCGGTTCGGGAGGTTTTTTAAAAAATAAATTCTATTAAAAACATATATATATATAGGTGAAATTATTAAATATACGGAGGAAGAAAATCGCGGAAGGGCTATAAAAAATGTGTCAATCGCGCGTGTATGACGCGGAACACGTTTAGAACGTGCGTAAAACGGTAAATACAAAAATCGCGTTCGCGAAAATACGGAAAATGAAACGTACGCCGGCGATGGTTGGATTTAAACGCGGACGTCGTTGTTAGACGGAGAAAACGAAATGGAATTAATTTCGAAAAGTACTCTGGAGAAAAACGAACGACGCCGACCAAAATAACATTTCGTCACTAGGTTTTACGGTTTCGGCGTCGTCGATCGAAATTACCTTAACGAATTATAGACACGTACGCGCTAAGAGGTTGTTAACAATTTTATTATCCGTACTTAGCGCGACACAGTATTACGAACGACCTACTCGTTCCGAACAGTGCGTTTAAGCGCGTTGCCCGTGTAGGCGCTACGTTTTAAAACGTAATCGAAACGCCGAAGCGAACGTACCACCGGACGCTGTGTAAAGTAATTAGAGGCGAACGATTTTCGGTGGTATCCCCCCCATACCCCATCTGGCATGGCCAATAGTCGCATTTTCGGACTCGCGGGATCGTTTCCGTCGCGAAATCACAAAAACGTTCGACCGCCGCCGCCGCCGCCGCTGTCGTTGTCACCGTCGCCGCCGTAGCGCACATCGTGTTTGTGTATATTATATATACATATATAAATATATATATATACACACGCTATTCGAGGGGGTAGAGAGCCGGACGCGCCTCCGTCGGCGTCGGTCGGCAGTGTTGCGGTGCATTTCAGTCGGGTCCCAACACTTGGACTTATTGTCACGCGAACGCCCGGTCGCCGCGCACGAAAATCGTATTTTCTCGCCGCAACTGACCACACGCAACAACGGGTCGCGTCCACCAGCCGTATTGTCACGAACGCCGTCGTCGCATTTTCGAATTTGTTGAGATCGCAGTGCGTGGGTTTGGGGGGGGAGAACGAAAATCGTTGCAAAATTGTTCGGCTACGCTACCGTCGCCGCCGCCGCCGCCGCCGCCGTTTCTGACGACGACTAACCGCTTAGCAGGTAATAAACGATATTATGGGCTTTTCGTATAGTAATTCGACGACGCGTAATTCGCTTCTATCGGTGTTCGTAGTATAAACAAGTCTCATCTTACGCCAATTCACGTCAAAATTGATTATTTTCAGAACCGACGGACATTTGCGTTATAACTGGCCGTTTATAATCGATCACGTAAATGTCGCCGCCGTCGTTTCGCGGTTATATTTTCGTCGTTAATGACAAGTGGAATTAGTAAATCGTAAACGTCTTGAGAACAAATTTCGTCTAATGTTTCCGTCGGAATGTACCGTGTACGGTTCAATTAGAATACTCGAACGCGCCCGTCTAACGGAAAATACGTTAAATTACCCCGAAAATAATATCGATCGTGTAACGTCTGCTTCGCTCCACCGCGACGTTGTTCGCCTATTTCCCTATCGTATTCGAGTCCGTATAATAATTAATACGACGCGAAATGTTCGCGAAACTCGTGGACGAACGTTTCGCGCGGATATTCGTGTTATTCGTGTCGTTGGCGCCGTATCGATCGGCCGCCGATAATTAATTATTATCGACGTATTCCGCGACTTACATAATATATCGCGTAATGAACCGCGTCTAAGAACTATACCGGCCGTATAGATTTTATTATGGCGTCCCGTATTACGGCTTGGGAAATGTCCGATACCGTTTTTGCTAAAACACAGCGAATACAAATGGCGTGTCGATCGTTCGCGTGACGCGTGTTACGTGTTCGAGTATACGATCACGTGTACGAATTGAACGGCGTATGCGCGACGATTAAACTTTTAAACATTTACGAAACGGAATTCGGATAATGGACGACGTAATTACTAAGCGCGCGTTATTTAGTCCACTTCGGGCCGCAAGAGCTGCACCATAAATGCGGCGAATAAGTTTGATAAAATATTATCCGTTCGCGAAGAAGTAATCGCCTACCAAAAGTATGTTAAACGTGCGTTTAATTCTAGACCGTTGACGTGCGCCAATGTACACGCGCGCCCCCGTTATTCGACGTCATTTAGCGGCGACCATCCGTTTTCCTTGCCGGAGTAATTGGAATAGAAATACGCGACTATCCGGCGTGCACAAATAAACTACGGGACACGTTTAAAGTTCGAAACGTATCGTTGACGTCGCTTAACTAACCCGTTAATCCGATATTTCTTACGTTGTTTGCTCGTCGGAATTATTCATCCTCGATCGATCGTACCTCGAAAATTACCTACGTTTGATCACATATAAGGGATCCTACAAAACTCCGTTGTAAATTTTTGAACATGCGCGGGCTATTTAAAAATTGCTTTCTTAATATATCCGTTTAGTTTTATTAAAACAAATCGCGTTAAACATTTTCCGTTACTTTTTGAACACACACACACAATTATATATATATAAACAAAGCGAACGTGAAACAACGTAGTCTTAATTGGTAACGAACGAATTTTTTCGTTTACAAGCTGGTAAGTCGATTATAAAATTCGGAAAATTAAACGAAAAACGAAACAACACTCGTGTAATGATAATTTCGTCGTCGATAATATCCGTCAGTTGTGCGCGTCGTGTTTTCGCCGTAACGATTCGGCAAACCACGTGCGCACAATCTAAAACGCATTCTTGTCGAGAATTCGTTACCGCGCTATGCGATTACCACAAACCGTTCGTCTTTTCATTTATCCGACGCTCGCTAAAATCGTCGGTATCATAAACGCAATCTTCGCCTATAATTCTTAATTAAATACGTTTTACCGGTACAAATTATCGACCGGTAACGACAAATTATCGAGTTAGATTTATTATTAGAGTTTATTGTACGTTCGCGGTTTCGCGTACTAGCGCGAGCGTCACCGGTTCGACGCGACGGTTATAAAAACGTCTTTTTTCGGCGACTGTTTCGAACGTTACTCCGAAATAACAAAAACGCCTCGTCGTTTTCACAATTTCGGGAAACGAACGTTACATGTGAAATTCGTTTCGACCTTTCCACGGTGAATACGTAAATAATTACGACGATCCGAATAAAGTTTGCCGGTTTAGTTTTCTGTTTGTATATTGTCGTCGTTATTACAGCTCGTCCGATAAAATATAATATATATATAATCAATACACGTAATTACTATTATATAGAGCACGTACGGTATAGCCGTAAATTTAACTTTTCGGCGGTAAGTTTACGCGGAAAAAATGATTCGTATATACGAATTAGGCGAGCGGCAGAAATACGCCGCGTGGGTTTCGCGCGCGTATTCGATAAAAATATTCGTCGGCGAAATATACGAACGCGCGGGGGCGCGAACAATGTTTTTCGGGTCATTTGTTTGTTCGTTGTGTCGCCATGACGTGTCGCCTAAAAACAATGGTAATACCGATCTTTTGGCGAACGCAAAAAGAATGAACGCGTACAAAGCCCGTGTAGCGATCTACGGAATGGAAACAAAGAAACCCCACAATACCGAGCGAACTACGATGATACGTTAACGTGTAACGAAAAGTGCACCTCGCGACCGATATTCATTTTAATCGAATTTCTCGCGGCACCGCCAAAACGATACGGGCGAAACACTGTTTTTTCCTATTCGAAAAATTCGGATACGGTTTACAATTCTTCTCCCGAGTCTCGAACCTTGAGACGCGTCACACGCCGAATCGTGTGTCGACTATTTCGCCTCGATAGCTTAATTCGATTATTATTCTCGGTCGAAAAATCCGTCAACGTAACGCGCCGAATATTCGTAACGTTTCGATAATATCGAAATTGTAGAGCGGAACGTTTTCATTGATCTTCGCGCGCGCGTTTAGAATAAAGGGAAAAACCGTTTCCGATTCGGTTTTATAATCGATACGGTGGATTATTTTCGATTCCGACGGAGCGAAAAATGCGTTTGGTTTACGATGACGCGGTGGTTTTTTTTTTTTTTTTTCGTCTCCGAGCACATTTTCGTGTAG
>JAIPRN010002514.1:0-29716 GCA_025469175.1 Geopemphigus sp. TES_GeoC_2020 | reverse complement strand
ATATATATATTTATAATATATATATTTGCAAGAATTATTCTGATCATGTTTCGTTAGAAAATTACGCGAATCATTTTTTAATCGAATACCTACGTTAGAAAATTAATGGAATAATTATATTCGAAAACTATGGGAATCGAATAGGAAAATTTGGACGATTATTTTAATAAAAATGTATCCAAATAATGCTCTACTCCGGTGTACGGTATGACGGATAACGGATATTATTTATTAAAATACGTTAATACTAAGTAATAATAACAAACGAACGAAATATTTACTACCCACCCATTTACGTGTGCATACTCGTTATTGAATAATAAATACCGACGTGAATAATTGTAGGCGGAACTATGGTAACGAATAGTCGACGTAATTCCGCTTATTCTCCAGCTGTATTTACCGCGTAATATATCTGTTTAGTTAAAAAACTGTCCGTATCGTTTTAACGCGTTAACCCTAAACTAAGAAATTCGATTATTTTTCGAACGAACGTGTTACAGTTATACGTCGTCGTTGCCTTGGGCCCGATCGAATTACACGACGTTGGGCTAGGTTGCGTTATTATTTATCGCCCGGATAAACGGGCGAAACGCCTGTTACAGTATGAAATATCGGCCGGTACGTACGGTATTTATATCGTACGTACTTGGACACGAAAGCGGGAAACGAAAAAACAAAACAAAAATCGATCGCCGCTCACTCACCCACCCACCCACCCACTGGACCTTAAAGTAGTTGAAAAACAGTTTTGATGTATGATCGAAACGATATGGGCTTACCCGTTGGCGCGTACAGCGAGGAATATTATGCAACCGACGGCGCGTTGTTGATCCGTGTTGCGAGTACGGGCGACGCCCACTCCAGACTTAATATTTTTCTGGTGGCGAAAAAGGCGTTGCGCCGATCCGGTTCCTCGATGGCTATTATTTTTATACGGTTTTTTTGCCCGATTTTATTTTTTACGATTCAAGGTTGAATTCGTTCGGGATATGTACGTATGTTATAGCGATCTAAAGGTCACGCTCGCACGCGCCCGACCGAACGAGAAAAATCTATAGTCTTAATCACGAACGTTGCACGGTTATGATTCTTTATCATCGTCAACCCAAGGGTCAGTTATTTGAACTATTCTCCTTAAATTTCACGTTCTAATTTCGATTAGTTTCAATATTGTGACCAAGGACGTTAGCCGTACATTACGATTTTATGTACAACGCTAAATAGTTACTAATCGATATACGTATATAATGTTATAATATAATGCGCGCTTTAATGGATCGATTTACTTTAAGGACATGGGAAAGTGTTTATTATCTCGCGTTTACATTGTGGAATGTATTTTAAACGTTTCGACTATCGTATTACTATATCTCGGATGACTGTCGTAATTGAGATATTATCTTTTACTATTAACCGATCAATCATAAATTATTACTAATCGTTAATTATTAATTTTGTGGAAGGCGTTCGTAAATAGTTGTCGAGCGTTATAAATAATTATTTTAAACAATTTACTCGTTTCGACGGCGATTTCGCGAAACGCCGTAGCTATTTAGGGCCGAAATAAAAGCGGAATATGTAACGACGATGTCGTTGATCCAAATTATTCGAAAATATTACCGCCGCGTAATAATACGACGAGATAATAACCGATTACTTAACGTTTGTTACGGAAACGAACGTATTAATTAAAAAAAATTTGAAACACCCAATTAAAAACATTACACAAACGGTTAATGTTAAACCGAAGTTCTCGGTTTCGAAAATAAAAAATTACGCCGAACTAGAAAACAAATAATGCCCTTACGTATTTGTTGGTTTTCATGGCCGTTACGACTAACTTTAAATAGATCGTCAATAGAGGGTAAGATGAGGCGAAAAAAGATGTTCCGTAAATTCGTGGTTCGTTAGGAATTGAAAAACGTGAAGGTGATCGTGATTTTATCGATTAAAAAAAATCGGCGTTTTTGAATCTTTTTAACTTTGTAATAATGATCGCGAATTTGCGTTCGAGCGTATATAAAATCGTAACTTTTCCTCAACTAGAACTCGATTACGATAAATAATCTATTCTTGTACGTTTTACAACGCATTTATAATGCATTTTCGTCGTTGATAACAAACAAGAATACGAATAAAACGCGTACTCTAAACGATAATTGTGAACGAAAAGTATTTCGTATTCTATACGGAACGAAAACTAGTAATATATACGTATATAGGCTACGAAGGTCTTATTGAACTGTCCAGGTTGTTAAATCAAATTATGTACATAGATTTATACCGTATTTCCAAAAACCAATTTACAAATATTAAACGCGGAACATATTCAGCCGGAAACGAAATACATTTTATTCCGTACGTCCCGACACTGGCCGTAAACAATTGTTTTTTGTTTCGAATCTTCGATACGTTTCTAGCGAAGAACACGCCGCCGTGTATTTGAAATAATCGAGTTCGATATACTATATACACGTATTGTATGTTTATATATACCAAATACGTTATAATTAAAATCATTACGCGTGGAAATCGCGGACGCGCCCGTTAAACATTGTGATCTATATACGCGTATTGTTACGTAAAAGGAAAAAAAATACTGTTGAAGAAAGTTTCGGTCGGAAATATATATATATATATATATATATATTATTAAATCGAATTAACTTAAAAGTATGTTATTGTTCGCATAATTATTATTGTAACGAAGCAATTAAAAGTGTAAAGATAGTAATCATAATTTTTGTTTTTTAAGAAACGAAAAGCAAGCGAACTTCCGAGCCGATCGATATTTATATTTCGTACATTTTCGTTGTTCGTTTAACTCGATTAATTAAGGAATAATAGCGACCGTAATAATAATAATAATAACGCGCAACCGAAGAAAAACTCTAGAAAACTTACGTAATATATTATTACACTTTAGACACGTAGACGTGTAATTAATGTTACGTGGGTTTTAATTTATTAGTTATTATGCGGCCGGGACGTTAACTATTTCTTAATCGCTGGCAATTGACAATCGAATTGAACGTCAAGATCGGCTTTCGATTTCGACTTTAAATTAAACAATTCGGCAGATACGATACGATTAATTACTATAATATTGTAAATTTTATAAAATGTTAACGCGTCAGAAGGTTATCGTGTTCATAGGTCGCGATATCGTATAATTCTTTATTTTATCTGTTTAGACATTCGTGTAATAATTCGAGGTATCTTGTGTAATTGTGTATAATAATATTAAAACGTATTTTTTTTAAAAGAAAAAAAAGTGAAACGAGTTCTTCTTATCATTAATATAACTATGCGTTTCGTTTAGATGTTGTCGTCCTGTGTTTTGCGTATTTCGCCACTAAAATGAATTATAGTCAGTAATCGTTATTGTGCGTTTTAAAATAAACGTATTTTCCAGGCATAACGAACTCTAATATTATTTATAATCATTTTTTTTTTTATTACCGCCATACGTTTTTTCCATTTTTTTATTTGTATATATAATGTTTACATAAGCGTGAGAAACTTTAACGGTCGGTTATCGTGTCTGCTGAACTCATTCCGTTGACGATTGATCAATAATATTTCGCAGATTTTCGTCGCACGTCCTTCTGCAGTTTCGATTTCTCGGCAAAAATTTACGAAAACTCGAAGCTAGACGGATTAATGCATATCGACCGTATTTATTTTTATTAAGACTACGGTCATTCTCGCGCGATCAAATCCTCAACGGCCTAATAAAATCTATTATAGTGTACGATGCATACGATATTTATTTACGCACAATAGAAACTGAAAACTATTATTATTAGTTGAGCAATTTTACATCCTTGAAGGCTCAGTATTCGGCTTTGTTGGATCTAATTACCCAAATCACACTCGAAATCTATCCATTTAACCAAAACAAATAACAATTACCAAATTTAGGGGCCACCCAAGTTAGAGACGCCATTTTTGTTTTATTATACACAGATTTAAATCTCGGTATAGGTTCGTATTTATCTATTGTTCAATATCAAATAGTATATTGTTAGTTATTTGTATAAAATATATGTATATATATATATATATATACCGTAAAATGTGTTGTAAGCCGAACTGATTCGATCAAAAAAAAGAAAAAATAATTACGTAGAATTCCTCGTTCTATTTTATTATTTTATCTTATTGGCTTTTTCTATTTTCCACGGGCGATTTCTTAAATACACGCGCGCGCGAGTGAGAGTGAGTGAGTGTGTGTGTGTGTGTGTGTGTGTGTGTGTGTGTGTGTGTGTGTGTGTGTGTGTGTGTGTGTATGAGAGAGAGTGAATGAATGAGAAAGAGGGGGGGAAAGAGAGAGGGAAAAAGAAAAAGGAAGAAAGAAAGAGAGCGAGAAGGTTGGACTTTTCGATAACCCACTGACTTCGCGATAATATACACGTTATCCATAGAACGCCGCGGAGAAATATTGAAAAAAAAATGTGGCATATTTCGGAATTGCGTATATAAAGCGTCGCGTTGGTGTTGCGACGTATCACGTGTGTGTGTGTGTGTGTGTGTGTGTGTGTCGGTATAATAATGGACGTTATTAAAAAACCGTCATCTCTAGTAAAGCCGGTAATTACAGAAACTCGACGTTGACGAAAAAATCCGACAAACGTTGCGCAATTATTATTATCGTTATTGCGCATACGTATGACACGTTACGTTTAAGATTCCACCATCGACGCGGACCGTCCACCCGCAGGAACAATACTCGAGTTCGTAGCTGACGTGTGTCGAGTGTAGCCGTAATAGTAAAATCATACGCGCGGACTGTACGTACGTATTCATATATACGTACATATCTAAATGAGAAAAAAATAGCCGATTAAGATCACGCGGGAGGGCGAAAATGATCGCGGAGGGTGTAAAGAAATAACTAGAAAAGAAAACGAATTGGCGCGAACGACGGACAAAAAAAAAAAATGAAAGGTGTCTTTAAGTCTTGTGCAAGTAGCGTTGGGGCGCGTTCTCGTTCCCACTTAAATAAATACCGCGCGCGGGCGCGCGCGCACGCACACACACACACACGCCGCAATCGACACGGCGGTCCGGCCGAATAAGAAAGTGGTGACCCTCTCCTCCTCGGTCGCGTGTTCGCGGCGGTGTGCGCGTCTCTCTCTCTCTCTCTCACACCCCCTCCCTCAACGGGTTCGTCTCTCACTCCCCGTCGGACCACGACGCGACGCGTCTCTCTCACTCTCTCTCTTTCTCTCTCATTCCCAACCGCCGTCAACCGTGGCCCAGGCGTATGTCCGACAACAATCTTCACTCTTGTGCGAACAGTAGTTTAGGACGCGCCGACGAGAGTTCGTGATTAGAAATATATTTTTATATTAACGACGACGATCGTAGCGATTGGTTTTTATTCGCCCGGAATTCGTATAGCGTAACCGTTGTGACTATTTGAAATACACGAACGTTTCGCGTCGTCGGCAGTTCTTTTTTGTCCGTCGTTCGTTCTCGTCGTTATTATAATTATTATTTTTGAATCGCGCCGTTCGGTCCGCTGCTCCGAAACTAAATGTGTTTACTTACGCGCGCGCGCGCGCACGGAACGTACGGTTTTCTCAAATAGAAGTCCGCCGGCCGCACCCCCAGGCGTAGCGGCGATTCGCCGTCGAAAACCGATAGCCGTCACGCGGAGGCCCGTGATCGAGGGATTCGTCGCCGGAAGAAGAAAAGCCTACTACCCCGTCGACAGCGCGCGCGTGGGCGCGCGCCAACACGATGACGGCCGTACACAAGATCGCCGCCGTAGTCGCGCTGTTACTGGTCGGCGCGCACCGAGGTGAGTCCCCCCCCGCCCGTGGTACTCGGTTAACGCGCGTTTGATTTGACGATTTCACGTACGGTTTCGACGATGCTCGGGATTGAAACGTTGACCAGGACGGCGCCCGGTGGGTAGTCACGGGTGTTTTTACGGCCTCGGAGGTAAAAATCGAAAGTAACAACGCGGTAGTTAATATACGATATACGTAGGAAAAGATGTTGCAATGGAAAGTGAAACGACGACGTGTGATACGAGCGCGTGTACGCCGACAATAATAATAACGGTGTTGCGGAAAGTATAACAAAATATAATAAAAATGGAGTAGAAACATCGTTACGACGACGAATTTATACGTATATATATATATATATATTTTTTTTTTTAACGTAATGGGCCGTAGATAAAATACGCTGTTAAAAGACAGACACTTCCGTCACGCGGTTTCGTTTATAATAAACGTCTTGTCTCCATCGAAAACGATCCGTGCGAAAAAAACCGATCCGAATCGTCGTCGTCGTCGTTGTCGCAGACAGATTTCCGAACGGTTTTCCGTTCAACGTCGGACGTGATGACTAGACAGACGCTCTTTCGTCCTTGACGTGAATTATTATTCGCGCGGCGGTACGAACGAAAACGCTTGGCCGGGATCGGCGAAGTGGCTACCGCGTGTTTGATTGGGGGGGCGAATGGTGTACGCGAACACGCCGATTTCGCGAACCGAGAAAAAAGACCGATTTGAATCGTACGCGAGACGTCCCCGGGAACAACTTATTGTTGTTCGCCACTAACTATTCGCGTGTTTTCCGCGTACGTACACCGTCGGAACGACCAATTGTACGCCAGCCGAGATTTGTGGTTTTCGTCGCTAGCTAGCCCGCCCCACGTACCGGACGACGAGGAGTAGTGGGAAAGGGGCACTGGTCGAAAAACAAAAGTGGCGTTACGACCGACGACGACGCGAGTAAAAATTCGTTTAAGGAAAAAAGTGAAAATTCCCGTTCGTATTCGTTCGCGGCGAAACGGTTCGTGCGTATTCACTTTCTTATACGCCGACACAATTACGCGACGTTTAATACCGCCGGTTCTCTTGACACAATCGACTGCATAGGCCTTTAAACGTCGTCACTTTTGCGGTGTGTGTGTGTGTGTGACGGAAGGAGGGGCGAAATTCGTATTTGTCACCGTGTCGCACGAAACGGTACGGTTCATAATTATTGCGGTGATCTGCGCACGTAACAATATCAGAGCCACAGTCGTGAACGCGCTGTTTGCGCTCAAGGCTGTTGAATTATGTTATAAATGGCCGATGTATCAAACGTCGCACGTTGCGCACGTCAACCGGTGTACTATGCGCGTAATTTATCGTCACCTTTCGTCCGAAAAAATGTCGAGCGTTTACGACGGGAAAACTTACCGCATTTCCGTCGTAAGTCGATCGAATTGTACGACCAGTGGCGTACTTAGACCTGAATTATTTTTAAAGGACGGGAGGAGTTTAATTTTTAAATAAATAAATCGAACGACCCTAATAAAACACGACGTACCGTAAAGTTTAATAGATTTTTAATTAACCCGTATGGAAGCGTAAACATTTTTCGATTTTTCGTTATTATTAACTAAAAGTATACGTCTCGTGAGAAATCGATTCTTTCTAAAAATTTTCGGGGGGGGGGGGTTATCTCGTTAGTACGTTACTGACTTCCACAATCGTTTAGTGTATTGCACGTAAAACACCGCGGACTCCCCCCACCCACCTCTCGATTACGTGTTTATTTAATCCATATTTTATACGTACGCACACATATAATGTACCCGATTTCGAATATAAATCCAGACGGCGTCCGGCATTGAGCGTACGTAAAATACGCGTATTTTGCATAACGTTCGAATACATGTGCTTCGCCCTTTCTACGGCGCGTTTCTTGTTTTTGTAAAACTAATCGATTATTAAGGAAAGACGTACGTAAAAAAAAAAAAACGAGTATTACGATAATAGTGAAAATGTCACCTCCGAAGAAAACCGGTTGAACATTCCGATAAAGGTTGAAATCCCACGACCGACCTTGAAGTATCATCGACATTAGCGCGAGGAAAAAACAATCATGCGCCGAACTCGCGCTTAACACACAGATTAGACACGTTCGTCTTTATAGTAGTTATTATTATTATTATTATTATTCGCGGGATAAATTCGAATCGATTTTAATCTCGAACGAAACGCGCTCGTTCACCATTGTTCGTATTATTATGTCGCTTTTTGAATTCCAGTCGTGTTTCGTCAAAAAAAAAAACACACACACACACACAATCGTAGTAGCATTACGATTATACGTTTCTATTGAAACGAAGAATAAAAATTGAGTGTACGCTAATCAATTACGCGTTATACGTGTCCATTACGTAATCATTTTCAAAATTTCGACGTAACGACTACCGCGTTGCGGTCAACGGGCGAGTGTCCGTACAAATATAATACAACGCGTACGAAATTCAATGGACGAACGCGGCCGTAATTAAACTCGATCGAAATAGAAAACCGCGGGTAATTGGACAAATAAAAACTTTCGACCGGCTGTTTTACAATTTACGCCTCCGTCTGCGTTTCTCGCGCGGTCGTTCCGACGAACCCGCGTTTTCTTCCGTCAAAAGTGACGACGAACAACGTCCGGAGATACGGGCCGAATTCCACATTCCGTTCGCGACGACCGCGAGAACCGTCGGCCAACGTCGTTCCCGGGACATTCGCCCGTGCACGGACGCGCGCTGTTACGTTACCTATTTGAGGAACGCGTGTTTTCGAACGCCGGTACGAACGCGCGCCGATACCGATTATAAAAATAATGATGAATCCGTCTCGTCCCGTGGCAAAAATGGCGAATTAAAATTGATTCGCGGCCGTTCGGACGACGTGGGTAGTGAAGTACAGTCTTATGTAAATTTCAATCGTTCGTCGAATACAACGTTTTTATTACGTCCGCGTTTATCGAAATAAAACCGGGACATTATCCCGGAGAGACCAGAGTTGTTGGCCGTTGACGTTCTGGGGCCGCGTGCGCGCGTAATTATGTCGCTTCGTCCCGCGCTCCTAATCAGGTATAAACACAATTCTAGCGCTTTTAGGTTACACAACATTTTCGTACCGACAGAACGGAATTATAATCGGTTCGTCCGTTTTGTTTATAGTCCGGGCCGATTTCACCGAGTGGTAAACAAAACGGGTGGAAAGTGATTTTCACGTACTACACGCGAACGACGAATAACTTGACGCCATTTCGTTTCGATTAGGCGGCTTTCGACGTTTTTCGAATATTTTCAACGCTATTCGCCGCGCCTAATCCGTCCAACGATTCCGCGACGGACGTAATTCAATCGAGAACTCGCGTTCCGAAAAGTTTTCCACAAGGATCTCCTGTCGATTATAAACGACGTTCGGCGATATTTAGCCGACCCTCGCCGATTACCGTTCCGAATCGGTAACGTTGTGCCGACACGTAACGGTTTTCTCTAATTTCGTCGCTGAAAACGTACCCCTTCCCGACGACGGCGTTCACGGTTCGCCCGTCAAGTTCGCGGCGATTTTTCTTCCCGAATTTCGAGGTTTGATTGTTCGTCGATTTTAATCGATTAGGGAACGAGAAAACAACGCGTGTTTGAATTATGCGTGAGTACTTCGTAACCGGTTACGTGCGAACGTGTTATACAACCCGGGGAGCTCCATATTCATAAGGAAAATGTGTACGGTGTACACGGTGCGCGTAGGCGTAATTAGACGCCGAGAAATAAACCGTTAGGAGTTTCTTCACATGCCCAGATAACGTTGGCCGTGAAAAACGGCACTTTCGGTACGGCAGTGAAAGCGTGTGCGAAAAATTACGGGCCACCGAATTACCATTACGCGAGACCGACCGCCGGTCGTACCACGCACGCGCGCGTCTAGGAATTCCTTTCGGTACGTTAATAATAAAAAGTTTTAATCGAATTAAAAAAGGTGTTCCGATAAGGCGCTATGGTGGAATACGTTGCGTAACGCGGTTATATGTCCCGGGAGAATGGTAAAATGGTAACAAAATCGAATAAAACGCTAGAGCGGTTCGAATCGGCCCGGAGGCGATCACGACCGCGCAGGATTTTGCTCCAATTCCCGGGGCTGGGGCGTGGTCACAAGGGTCGTTCTCGTCGTCGAAACGTACGAACACTTATATATATATATATATATATCGGCGTACGCAGATTTACGGTTTATCGATCGCTCCCATTTGGAAAGTATCAACCGAATAGACGGACACGTGTTCCGCGATAAGTAATACCTCGTACGATAATATATATATATATATACACGTGTGTGTGTGTAATAGTATATTTACGCGCGTACAACGTAATACGTCGCGGCGTTGCGCAAAACAGAAGACAATATCGAAACACCCTTTCCTACCCCGACGGCGATCAACTCGACGTGGCCAGTGCGCGTTTATCTCGCGTACGCGCGAAATAAAAGGATAATTAACGTGACAGTCCCGTACGATTGTGAAATACGATCACGTTAGGCGGAACAAGAAAAATGAACGCGCGGGTGTCCGAAAACGACGATCGTTATCTATTAAATAATAACAATACGTGTACGAGCTTTCTCTATAGCGCGCCCGACGTCGTCGCTATAAATCGATACGCGCTAATATTATTATTTGTAAGCGTTTACGAATTCTACGCTTGCCCTCATCCCACCCTCGCTCGTTATCAATTTTCGATTACGAACATCGACGATTATTAACGTCCACCCCTATTTCCCTACCCTACCATAGCACCCTATTATCCACCACCGTCGGCCGGCCGTCCAACCGTCCCGAATGGGATGTCGAAAATGTTACGACGCCGTCGCGTACACCGACGACAAAACATTCGCACGGTCCCCGGCGGATGTAAATACGTTCGCCGGTTTTATTCGCCATCGCGGCGACCGATGATATACCGCCGCCGAACCGAACCGGTGGCCGTTGCGTCGTCGCTACTTGCCCGATATCTGTCGGTCGCCGTCGTTTATGATCGCCAAGTGGCGTTTGATTAGTGGGGATGGTCATCGTCGCTACCTACGGGAATCGATGTACACGCCTACTTACGGGCGACGAACGAGAAAACGAAAAACGGCCGTACGAGCCGAACAGCGACAAGGTCAAGAGCAGCGGTGTCGCCGATACTGAGGGTCGTACCTCCTTCGTGCGTCCACTCCCACCAACCCCGACCACCCCTCAGCCATCATGGTACACACGACGACGAGTACGACCGCGTACGTTACGAGGGTGGAATTCGTCGGATCGCCCGGTTCGGAAACGCTCGTCCGGATATTCGCGTATACTCGGTCGCGCCTCTTGTTACATTATAAATACGTATTACGAACGGGCGGCGCGTTTCGTACCGACATCGACGCGAAAACATAACCGCCGTAGTGAGTAACACGCGCGCGCACGGTCGCCGAAACTACGGTTGTTGTTACTCCGACGGTCAGCAGGTACACGCGCGTCGAGAAATAATCGGGAAACACGGGAAACGCCGTCGAAACGAATACGGTGTATCCCGACGAATCCGATTATACACACACATAGGACTGTAGTTCGGGCACGTTTATACGTCGGAACGGAATCCGCCGTAACCGACGTTATGTAAACAACATCTTCGAAGATCGTCGAGGACTATGGGCCGGCAACGGCGGTTTGCGTCGTCATACTGGCGCGTACGAATAAATTCGTAATATCGCGCGTAGGCGGACGGACGACCGTTATTCGCGAGAAATTCGTTTAAAAAACGGAACCGCGTTGCACATAGTTGATCGTGTAATGTAAGGATCTCATATTGTCCGCGTATAAGTATATTTACGCGAACGTTTCGTAAAGAGGGCGACGACGAGAGACCGACGCGACGTACGAAAAAGAATATACCGACCCCCGGGCCGTGGTCGACGCACTTTTTTGGGCGAAACGCGAAACGATACTTGAATCACGAATCACCGGTTCGAATAACTCGCGCGCGTAACCGTACAAAACCACGCGTACGTAAATATTCCGGCAAGATCAACGACCTTAAGTGGGCGTCACAACACACTCGTATACGTGTGTGTGTATATATATATATATACTTAATAACACTAGTGTATCAACAGTAAACATACAATATGCGCGTATATGAAATACCATATAAAGTATACACACGAGCGTGTATTCTATAAAGCGAAATATATACATATATATCGCGCGTATACGTCGTATATTATTACGCGTATCGTGGAAATACGTGGTCGCGATCTAATCGATTTTCAGTCGACTCGGACACCACCACCGCCGCGACGCGCGTAGGTACGAATTAATGTGACGGGCGTTCATACCGCGACCGGCTAAATAATTGAAGTCAGTTTTTCTCGTATATTTGTACACACGCACGCGCCCGCGTATTTAAGTCAAAACGTTCGATCTTAGCGTCGACCGGTTAAATGTACAGGGTCGACATAATAACTGGCGCGTCGAATTCGTTTTTTCTTTACATTGGTGTTCTACTAAAAACTACTTGTATAATTGCGTCCTCGGATGTACACGTTTTATCGGTCAAAGCTGAATAAGAATTGTCGGAAACTCGTATTTCGTTCCATAGAATATCGACAATATTATTATATCGTGGGACGAACGCGCGCGAAATACCATTAACGCGTGCACGTTTCGGCGCCCGTAATAATTAGGCGTATCTCGCCGTGTTAATACTACCGTTAAATATTTTCCCAGCCACATTTTTTTCGTCGCCTAACTGTCGAAATAGTAGCGCGCGTCTTCCAAACGACAAACCCCCGTCCGTGACAATGATTTAAGAACGGCAAACAGTCCAGCCGTTTCGTCGAGATCAAAACCGTATATCAGGGTGGGGACGGGATGAGAGACTTTCGGCAACTTCCCTAAAACGGTTTTACATTTTCGACCATCATATAGTATAATTATTGTAAACCTGTGGAACTCGATTAGTAATTATTATTATTTACGGCGTAATAAATACGATCTCCGCGGTCAATATTATTATATTATTATTTCGAGTCATTCGCCAGTTACCCGTTGTTGTTATTATCATTATCCGCGTAAAACGTAACGTATATAGACGGCGTCTTGTATTGTGTTATGCCGCAATCTTTTGTACGTTCACCACACACGTTCTCTACCGCGAAAAGAGTAAAACACTATTTAAGGGAATTCAACAAACCGCGAGCGTCATACAAGTCATTAGGCACGTTTAAGTGTTCGTAGACAAACGGATATCACAACCCGGAACACGCGATCCACCGATTCGAACCGAAAGAAAGACCGTTCGTATTTTAAAAATAGTTCGCTTTCGTAAATTTCGTAAAAATCATCGCGTGTGTTATAAAACGTTTCGTTCTTTTATGGCGAACGTAAATTAATTTATCGCGATAACGGGCCGATCCAATTTAGAACCTCCTCAGAAAATTTCGGCCCGGCTACAACCTCGGATGCGTTTAAGGGCTAAAACGAAACAAAATTTGGTACACTCCTTGGACACGACACCAACATAAAACGAAACCATCAACCGAGTAAATGCGTGACCCGATGTTTTATTACTGCGCTATATATATATATATATATACGCCTATATACTACGAAATTAACGAAGTAGGCATTTTCATCATAATTTATGGGAAAGATCACTATAAAAGCTCTCTACAGTAATCTTTTACAGTAACTACGCGATGACACGTATTACAATTAAATCCGTTCGAATCGTTCCGTCGAGATCGTAACAATTTCGTTAACTTATATAACCTATACAATCGTAGCAGTTATAGTCAAAAACCATTTCCGTCGCGAAACGATTTGTTTTTCGGCGAAAAAACGGTCGCGCCCTGATAGAGAAATCCGAAACGTACGTCCCTAGATCGATCCCTTGGGCCATCTTGACTGTATGGCACACATAATAATTCGACGATAATATATTTATATACGACGACCTATTTAACGCGTTTATGTTATTTAATATGTTCGTCCGAATATGTCTTCCGCGTAAATGTCTGTAATATTAATATTGTGTTGCGCGGTCGGTGATATAATAATAACGTGTCGAGCGCGGAATTATCATAAACGATATAGATTATCGACACTTGTCACGTACCAACGACTACCGTACGTAACGCGCTATCGAACGATATTATTATTATTGGTATTATGCGAATCGGTGTTTTCCGCCATACGATAAAAATACGTAAGAATACAAAAAACGCGCGGCGTATATAAATATAAAAAATATACGGCGCGATACGCTTCTCGCAGCCACCGAGTCCGTAGTACCTGGCGCACATACCTGTATACGTTACACCACGCACCATCGACCGACGCGTATTAGTAAGGATCACGCAGTTTAATCGATGTCGCGTGTTTTCGGCGTTCCGTTCGTCGCCGACGGCCATTATTATTCGACCGTTACGGCGAGCAAACACAATAATCATCACCGACGCTGAAACATAGACGTGTTCGAACACGTACCAGCGTCGTATTCGAAAAGACAATATTTGACGACGTCTCCCAAATAATACTGTAAATATTGACCGTTCGGGTAATACGCCCGTAATAAACAGTAGCCTGTTGGAATAACCGAACACAATTTACCGCTAAGTAATCGTAAATATGTAAATAGGTATTAGTTATTTTTGATTTACAATTTACAAACAACGTTGGCTATAAATATAAGGTACGTACACGCTGGCGTTCGCTGTAATCGCGAATAAAACCAACGCGAATTACCTCGAAACGTAGCGATTTTTATTTTTAAACGTTCACCATATATTAAACGAACATTGAACTTTGATTTTCGTATCGTACAGTTCATATTCTATAAAGATAAACAGCCGTCTACGACATTTGATTACAGTTATAATATATACGTATAATAAATTACTCTACGTGTAATAAAGAACAATAATATAAAAACGGTATTTATAACATGTTTGATAATTGATCGAGAATTCGGCGGGAATTGCGAATATATTACGCATACGTATAAAGCTAAATTTACGCGGAGGTTAAGTATGGCTTTTTTTCGCCATCAAGTATTAACGTTAAGTTACATATTGTGTAGTAAAAGAATTAAACGAAACGGGAATAAACGTTCACATCGAAATCCGATCGGAGACGGTAGAATTATCTTAAAACCGTTTTTGGAAAGTCATCGCGAATTCTGATTTTGAAACGTCGACGAATTAAACGTATTTTAAATATACCGTCCGCCGACCGAACGGTAAATATTATTTTAACGATTCCCGACGAGTCGGGCAAACTATAAAAAAAAAAAAAAACATCCGTAATTGGACAAAATATAAACCATATTCGTTTTCGTTCTCCACGTTTTGTAGTGGCTTATTTACGCCACTTGTGCATTCGTTTATACGTATATAGTAACGTAGCCTTAAACAGATTTTAAACGAAATAGCTGTTTATCGTACCGGTAGAAAAATAATATTAATACGTCGTCGGGTCCCGTGTTTTGGTACGCGTACTTCCATTTGGGTTTTTTTTTGGTTTAACATTTTTCGTCGGTTGATTAACGTTTTACTTAAATTCTTTTTAGTCCGTCGATGTCTTTTTAATCGATCCGGGCGACTGTGTTTTTTTAATGTCACGTTATTGTGCGCGCGTGTGTGTTTGTGTATACGCGTTCGATAATCAACTTAACCGGTTACACCCATGTTACATTTGACTTTCGTTATTTCAATTCATATAATTTTGCTATATCATTGTACTATTATAGGTACCACTTTAACTAAAGTATAGAATGATAGTTGTGTCTATTCCAAACTTATATAAATTGTGAACGAAACACAAAAGTATTTCGATGATTTGCGACTATTATAAATCGTCGAATACAAATTGTCGTTATACGTCCCGTCATCGGAATATCGATTGAATTCACTTTGCCCGCTAAAATAAACGATCGATGATAGCTTAGACGTAAAGCGATACGATAAAACGACAACTATATGTTGTATAACGATCGAAAATAACTTTTAGTAATTGTTCGAGTAATAAAGCGACGAGAAAAGTTACGATATAATACATTACGTAAGACATAAACGATTGTAAAATTGTACCTACGTGGAGGTCGAGCGTTACATTTTATTTTCTTCGCTGACATTTTTAGTTATGTGTATTCATTTCACGCGTATTTCCGCGACGTGTTTCGTTTACCCATACTTCTGTAACTACATGAATAGGTAACCGAGAATATCGAATACGTAACGTTCGTGCACATTCGAAGCGTGTGATTTTGTTTCTTAGAAAATAATAATAACAAAGGCTCGGAATTAGGGAGAGACGGGTTTTTAAAAATTCCGGATCGTTATTTACAAATTCTGTAAAACGAAATACACTACCGCGTGTGTGCGAGTCGATTACACATGGCGTAATAAACCGTAACCGAGTCATTGTTTATTGCCGGTATCTAATAATTGGTGGGAAATTTAGATTCTAAATTTACGCAATATAATAATTGTACGAGGAAATACTGTAAAACGCGCGCGCGCGCGCGTGTGTATGAATGTACTCGAATAAATTATAACACGAACGACGAGTATATTAGTAAACGTAATCAATTATTCGCTTTTAAATTTACTTTATGGAAAATATCGTAAACGTTCCGGTAAATGAATAACGAAAAAAAAATTGTTCTCTATGAGCGGATACAAAAAGAAATAAAGAAATATATATATATATATAAAGCCAACGAGAAATTGCTAACGATATCGTTATTATTAAGTGTATTATTTAAATTAAAAACGTTTCCTTCGCGTTTTTCCTTTTTATTATTTTCTTTAACGAAAATCGGTGAAAACCATTGACGGCGTACGTGTTCGACGTCTCTACGCGAAATGTTCGAACGTAACGGTAGTTCGAACGAAACGATATCGCGAACATTTCGCGCCGGCTAATTTTTCATCGGAGTAATCCGTTCCAAATTTGTTTATCGTTAACGCACCCCGTTACAAATAAAAAACGTTCGACACGATCATAGAAACCAGGATAGGCGGAAACTCCGTCGTCGTTCCGGCGGCGGTGTCTCGAATCCACAGCGGTCAGCGTTTTCAGACAAACGTAATACTCTTTTATATATACGCCGGAATCGACATATTTATTACGCGTCGTATATATAAATATATATATATATTACTATTATTACGGACTTTTGTTAGGATAATTGATTATTCTTACTTTTCGTCACGACGACGTTGTACATCGCGGAATCGGAGTAACCGATAACGGTAACGGACAATAATTAAAAGCCGACTTACATTGGTACGTTTTCACACGGTCTGATTCGCCATTATCGCCACCGTCGGCGTAATAATAATAACATTTACGACATTTCGTATATACGCCCGTTATACGTCATTGTGAGTGCGCCCTCTCCCTTCCCCGCAACCGTACGCCGTTGTTATAATATTATTCGTACGTGCAAGACGACGTGGGCGCACGTGACGTGGACGTCCGCCATCGTCGCTGCCGACGACGAAACACAAACGCGCGCGGATCGCGCGCACAATGGTCGAATAACGATTTGTTATTATCGCGGCGCGCGTCGTCGATTCGATTTACTCCTGTACGTAACAGGCCGAATTCGACTTTGAACCGACGACAATAATGGATAGTCGCCCGTGCGTCTCTTTTTATTACGATTCGAAGAAAAAAAGAACTATGCGCCCGTATATTGTAACCATCGAGAAAGACGCGAGGAAAACATATACGGGCAATGATCGTCGCTATAATAATAACAATACGTAAATGACAAATTGAACGGCGATAAATACCCTGTGGTGAACGAGTCGCGACGTGTGGCGGCGGTGCCTCGTCATCTCGAAAAGCGATCGTACGGACGGACAACCGTCGCATCGGCCACGATATTATAGCCCATTGTAGTCCGCCGATTCGAAACCGGAATTCGTATCGCGTGCGTGAAAAAATACCGACTCGGGCACAATGTCCGTCGGATCGACCGTTAATTAGTTTTCGAATAAACGACGGCGATTGCCAAGGACGGGTGCGCGAAAGCGGACGACGATTCGGCACGGCGCGCGCGCGACGTTCGTCCGACCGTTGGGCGTTTACACGAGTGGTCGGGCACGCTTTTTCGCGGCTCGTTCAAAAGCCGCCCGGCGCTTCCGAGCCGGGTGGGTGGGACCAAGGCGAATTTCGTACGTCTCGACGGCCCGTATCGTTATATGGTAGTGTGGCGAAATCCGAGGACCGCCAAAGACAGCGAGAAATAATAATAATCGTGATTTTCGTCCGTCGCGGCGACAAATGTATCTCACCTTTGAACGTTTAAACGCGCGCGAATCGTTCCGACGTTTTGTGTACGCCCGTTGTCGCCGTCGTAATCGCGTTACGCGTTCGACTTAAACGTATTTAATCGACATTTCGAAATACGGCAGAAACGCCTATATCCGGATCAATCCGGGACCAATGGTAAGCCGGATATGAGCAAATCCGGTCGCGGGAAATTCGAAAAGGACGTTCGAATTTCCGAAATACAGAACATTATGTATCGATAAACGCCAAGTCGTCGATAACGATTTACGTACGTAGGATATATATTTGTTTACAAAACGTACCGCACATAATATGAAGCTACGCTATAATACAGTTAGGTATATTCGCGCGCCAAGTTAAATTGTCGAGTTTCGTTTGAGGCGTACAACACTTACGTTTTGTCGCCGCCATATCTCGAATTCGCTTAAGCGGCAAGTTAATTGCACGCTATCGCGTCCGTCGCGGCGGACCTATTTATGGCCGCGACACACGTTCGTCGTGTTTTTCCTATGTATCCTGTAACAATTTGTCTCGCGCCGTATAGATTTAGCGAATTTAAGCCACTTTTTTATCGTGCCCGGATATGGGAGGATCCGGATAAAGGGAGTCCGGGGATTAGCAGGTTTTTACCGTACACGTACCTAAACGTGCCACACGTCTTATGCCATTTTATCGTTACAGACGGACATTAGGGCAACGCTAATAGTTACGCGAGTACTGTCGGATTGTTCGGGGGAGTATTTTGTGCATTTCGGGACTATTAGAGTAGGGACAATGTTTATCCGTTCGTACATATTTTACGATTACGTAGCCACCGAGTATGGCTCAAAGGTCCGTCGATTTGCGAAAAGCCAAACGGATTACGTAAACGATTGTTACATCTTTTCGCCGCGAATTACTCCGAACGCGCGTCGTCCAGAGAAATCTTATTTAAATAATACACCGACCCGTCCGTTTATCTTTCGAATCAAATCCGAACGCCCGATAACCCTACGCGCGCGTAATTCAATTAAATTTAACGACGAACGCCGTTTGAAGATACCGATCAATTTACTAGAAAAAATATATCGTCGGCGTTTACCTTCGTACCGTAAAATTACACAAACAATCGTTCGAGCGAACGTCGCGTTCACGAAAGTTCCTATTTCGTAACCCGTACGGCGATCATAATAATAAACCGTCCACGTAGTTACTGTTACGAATCGTTTCGGGCGTACATTTTTGAACGCGAAACTTATTCGATTTCGCTAATCACGTATTCGATAACGTTCGGCCGAACAATTACGTTCAGATAAACCGCTACGAATATTCGCGGGATGAGGACGCCTCTTTTATACAGGTCGCGCGCGATAAACCGACGAATCGTCACGTAAAACGTCGTAACGCGCGCCGTCGTAGAGCGTTCGGGGACACGATAGCACATTCGTAGCTACACGCATACATCGCGGCCAGAAATTACGCTCGCCTCGTAGTAATTTGCGTTATATACGCGTAACGATTTGTTCGGAATCGGACGCCAACGGCGAAATGCTCTCGCGTGATACGGGACGCCAATAAATTGAAGACGATTCCAAACAATATCGCCGTAGTGTTTTTTACGAAGGCGAGCGACTACGGTTATCACAAACGTATCGGAGACGGGTTTCCAAATGGTTCGGTCACAATTGTGCGCCGCGCGTTAATAATAATTGTCGAAAACGGATCACGACGAGACGCCCGTTCTTATATAATCGCGATGAGAAATCCGATAGCGCGACGTAGCCGTCGTCGGCGGCACGCGGACGGCTGACGGACGGAGCGCGACGCCGCTTTCACCACGTGACTTCTTTGCAAATATCCGTGCCGTGAAACCGCCAAGCTCGGCTTTTTAATTCCGCGCGTCCAATTAGTATTTCGTCCCACGATTCGCCCGTCGGTTTTTTTTATTTATCCACGGCCGCGGGCGTCGCGGCACCAAACAAAACGGCCATTGGCCAAATTATCCTCGCGCCCCACATACGATCGTTAATTAATTTTGTACGTCGTATCGGTTCGTTATCGGCGTTGTTCGAAGAGTGAACATCTATTGAGCGTCGTTTAACCGTCGAAATGCCCGTAACGAAACCGTAACCGTAAACCGTTCGACGATAATCGATTCCGATATTTCGACGACGGTACTTAAAAAGGAAGCGCGCACTTTTAATTAGCCTATTTAAGTATAGCCTTTGGGGTATATATATATATACATAATACACGGGCGGTACGCAATCGTTTATCTTTTATATAAATTCGTATTTTGAATTCGAATATTATGAATTCGTGATTTAACGTACGAACTATTAAATACGCGCGCGTGTACAAAAGAAGACCTTCGTGGGAGATAAATTTTTATAAACATAAATCGACGCGCCTGGATTAGGTATTTATACTTTTGAATTTCACAATATTATTTAAACCCTCGAGTGAAATACGAATATCAAGTCCGTAAATATTGGACACACCGCGGCGTTTACACATATTTCGTGATCCTAATGTACGGCGATGTAACCGTATGGTTTCTGTTAATGACCGCTTGTTTTTTACGCGCGCGGTTACAAAACAATCCCTACGGTGTTCGTGTTTCCACTTACGATGAAACGTAATTCGCCGGTAATAATTTACTCAAATAACGGCCCGTGACCCCGTGCAATAACGTTAGTTTCCAAGGATTTCGATTTTCAACGGCTCCGAGCGCTACGGAATTCGCACCGTCAGATCGCTAACAACCGTCACTTAGTAGCGCCCGATTTCGATAAATATTCTCTTAAGCGGTCGTGTCTACAGAACTTCCCGAAACACGTATTTTACGTTTGTTTTAAACGCGGCACGCGTTTGTTCGTGTTATAAAACGTACGACGTTTACACGGAAAACAGCACGGACGACGTAAATTCAACGACCATTGCGTTCGAGTACGAAATATTTTTATGTTTAGAAACTATCGATTTAACGCGAACGAAAAAAAAAACACGCGTACACGACGGCGCGTTTATCTAACGTGTAATCTTATATAGACGAAAACGTCTTTTTAGTCGACGTTCTTTAGACGGAGATCGTAATTAAAACCAAAAACAAAAACGAATAAAATCGAGCGCACAACGACGATAGATTTTTGTTCGTTTTCGACGGCAATATATATAAGATACGACGCGTTCAAAGATATTCGTTTCGAACAGTTCGGCGACGGTAAATATCGAATTAATTAACGTTTATATTCCTGAAATACTTTTGTTTCTTAGTTTTAACCGGCAACGCGGTACGCGTATACGCATAAATTATTAAAAACGAAAATTACCAAAGTGTATAATTTATTTCGTAACGGAGGGTTTGTAATTAGCGATAATTTTATCAATCGTTATCGAAAAGTCGATCGTTATCCGGTTAAATGTATTCATAATACACGTAAACTGTGTTGATCATTTTTCGATTTCGTAATATACGAATAATACGCGATACACGGTTATAACATGGTTCGTAGAAACGACGTTATTTAGCCGGCACACATAGTCCAATGGCTCGTAATAAAGGCGAAAATGTCCGAACGACGGACCTTTTACGCGTTGATGCAAAACTACGCTTCCGCACTTGCGCCATTTTTCTTATACTCCGTTTACGGGTTGTCAGTATCGCGGTTATGCGCGCGCGTATAATTATTGTACATAATATTGTACGAAAGAGCGAAAATTAGCAAAAAACCGAGGAGAACGTTTACGAACGAAATCGTAGAACGTTTCGTTGATAGTTCGCCGAAAAACCGGGACAACGAGAAGCAGCTGGACACACGTCTGACGGACCGTTATTACGCGAATTGTCGAAAAAAACGAACGGGATATTCGCGGACGTTTAACGAACACGCGAACGTAAAGGGACGGGACGAACGGGTACGACGAGCGTGTATAGAAGATAGGTCCTCGTGGTTAATTGTTCGGGAAAATGACGTTCGCGAACGAAACGGTTACCGGGGGAAATTTCGTTCCGTTCGTTGGCCGGCGAATATCGTCGTACCACAGCGATCGCGTAACCAACCGACGACTGTCGTATAAGTATGTACGTAATTCGATAAATTATCACGTATCGGTCGTGAATGTTATTTCGTCGAACCCCCTGCCCTCCCCCCATCTCTCTCTCCGCCAGAGCGGGCGCAATAATAAACGATTCCGATTTCCGTACCGAGGGGAAAAACGTTTTTGGACCGTTCGAGCGAACGACGTACTTATTGTCGACCGCGTAACCGAAGAAATCGAACAAGTTCGCGTACACACACACGCGCGCGCGCGCGCGCGGGCAGGTATGTACGTAAGGTGGACGCGTATGGTAAGCACGCGCGCGGTACGACGTGTTTAACCTCGACGGAAACATGGACCGCAGTGGCCCGGACACGTCGAAACGCGACTACTACATATTATTGCGACAGTACGATCGCCATTATCGTTATTACGGTAACGTTATCGTCGGTAACGGGACGGGGGGGGAGGGTGTGGTACGTTGGGCGTTACGAGAAACGTTTTACGTCGGCGACCTCGAGGGCGCGATCGCGAACGGACACCAGCGGTACGACGTGGACAAACAATAGCCGGCGATCGCGTTGAAAATAATACACGCGGCCGCGATGTACGAATTATCGTTCTAATAATATTATCGAGTAAACGTGTTTTGACACGCCGACGCGACCGGTTTAGCGCGCGCGCGTTTCATAAGTATAAACGCGAGCACGTACCGTCGCCGCCGCCCTCGACCCGGTTCACCTTGCGCAGACGCGCGCCTATGGTTTCGGCATACCACCGTTGGTAACCGGCTACCCGATATTATGAGCGTGTAAATGGGTAAAACGGGAAACGGACGTATTTATGGGAGTCGGTCGAATAGCCGACGGGAACCGACCAGGATGGTTGGATGGGGAGACGAGACGAACGAATAATATAAACGGAAGGCGAAAAGGGGAGTACGACGAGTGGCCACGTAGAGTTGGGAGAGAAGGCGAACGAAAAAAAGGTACGACAATTCGCGCCTCCACGGCTTACGTACACACACACATATATATATAATTTTCGGAGACGATTCCCCCCCATCCACCATCCTGCTGTACCGCTTCCGCACGTTTCATCCGCGTAGAATAGGGGAGGGACTACGTGAAATTTGTATCGAACTCGGACGAAATCGTTTACCGTAACTACGGGAATACTTATGCCGTTGCGTATACGTTATCGAAAAATATTGGAAAACGAGCAACGCGCGTTTCGAGGGTCTAAGCCCACGACTCACCCGCCTACTCGATTTCCCGCTTGGTCCCAAACGACTTAACGGTTCGTTCGCGACGTTGACGTCACACACGTCGCATGCTACCAGGCCGGACTTTTAAACGGTTAGACGATAGTTATCGTTGGTACACTCGTTTAAGGAGAACCTCTTCTCGTAGATGCTTGTTACGGTACTTGGCGATATTACTGAGTCCTTATTTGTAAGCGTCAGTTAATGTTTCTATTTGATCGTCGGACCGTTTTTCCTTTTGGCTTCGCCTTGTTTTCACCGTTAACTATTCACGAGCGATTAATAAAAGTAAACATTGAAAAACCGCGGATATTATCACCACGACGTTTTATCACGGAACACCGGTCCGTAGAGTTTTAGACGCGCCTGACAATTTTCCGTTTGGTTTACGTTCAAAATCTATCGGACAATCGAGCTCAGCAAATAGCGCGCGTCCGATCGTCGAATCCATTACGCGTACACGCAACGAAGCCCGCAGTGACGTTATTTTCAGTCCCTGCACCCAACGCGGTTGCCGTCACAGCTCCCACCAGCAGGCAATCTGGCGGCAAAACGAGGAAAACGAACGTCGTGCGCGCTTGCGTCTCACTCGTTAACATATATTACACGATTTTTCGTCGATTATTCGAACGGTACGTGCTCGGCGCGTTTAAGTCCGTGCGCCCGTTAATAACGCCAACTCACTTGGCCACATTCGCGTATCTCTTTCGGACGAGCTATCTAACCATTTGTCAAATCACCGTCGTCGGCCCGAGTGCAGTTTTGGTTTTGAATTCGAAAACTGATATAAGTAGAAATAACGGTTCGATTTTGAATTTCAATTTTTGACGGTGGCTCGATTATCCGGGTACTTCGTTCCAAGACGATCCGGTGTCCATCGCGTCGTATTCGTTTTGTATTGCCGAATGAATTTAAAAAAAAGTCGAAAGGTCCGTTCGTCAGTTTTTATTCCGGTTAACTGTTCTGGGGAGACCACGTGTTCCATTCGTACACGGGTGGACGTGATTTCAATCGAAACGGGCTAACCAAATGTGCGCGCAGACCGCCGAGAAAGCTGTGTTTTTTAGGAAGGCACGTCACTATTGTCTAGCCGTACCTAATTAGGAAAACATCCCCACCCCCCAGGGCCAACGTTAGCCGCGACGAGACGATCGCCATTGCCACAGTGTACGTGCCCGTCCGATACTCGCGCGATAAAGGCGAAAACGTAATAATAATAATCGCACGTAACGACGTCGTTCGTCCGACCCAGATACGTGATCGATTTAGTAGTCGGGTTTTTTATTTTCGTGTATATCGCGCCGTCAAGAACGACCGTACAATTTACAATCTCCTGGCCCGGTCAACCCTTTTTCTTTCTTTTTTAGTCGCGAATAACCCTGATCCCGCCGTGCCGCCCAATGACCCCGCGAGCCTTTTACAACCGTCGTTACCTGTTGTTATTATTATTATTATTATTATTATTACGATCGTTGTTATCGTTCTTATTATTATCGTCGCGGACCGGTGCGATATCGGTTGTGTGTATCGACATACAGTACTGTACAAGCCGCACGCGGAGACAACGGGTTAAACGTCGAGGTCGCACACGACCTCGCTTCGTCGTCGTCGCCGTCACCCCGACCGATATAGTAGAGAACCCGACGGCGCGTATTAACGATATATATTGTTTTGTTGTTTTTTGTTCACGCGCGCGCGCGCGCGGTTTCCCACAATGACAAACGCGCGCCTAAAACGACGGCCGCGATTTCTTCGCCGAACGCGACGTAATTAACGCCCACGGCGGACACCGGCCGCTGCTGCGCTGGTCACCGCGGTACGGCGAATATCACGTGCTACATTGTGTTCGAAACTGGGCTAAGGCGCCCAAATACCGATTTACGGTCACCGAATCGTACGACGTACGATAATTGTCGACGACGACCGCCCGAACGGGATATACGGCGCGTCCGTATCCGCGCGATTATATCCGATTGTACGGTATATTCGCGACGAGCCGGACGGATGATTTTTATTTGCCGGACGTAGTATCGTATAACGAGCGCGCTCAGAGCTCAGAAGCCCGATTGGTCCCGAGGACTTTGCGCGCCTACCGTGTTCGATATTATTCGTAAACGAATATCAAAACGCCAATGGTGGTTTTCAAACGGATATCACGGTTGTATGATGCGACGTGCTACTCTGCCGCGTATTACTCGTCGTGTCGATAATTGCCGAATTGTCCGTAGACTACAAAGACGCCAGCTATACGGACCGTAATGGTCCTGACCACGATGCGACGATGGTCGACCACAGCGCACGGACATACGCGCGTTATAATTGTTGAACGATTTGTGTGCGGGTATCTATATAAATGTAATAAAGTTGACGCGAGTTTCTATTTTAATAAATCGTATCTCTTCGATCGTTTACCGATATGTGGCGCGTCGATATGCGGTGTTTCAAATATCGTCAATCAAACGTTTTTACGATACCGAATTTCGCCCGAACGCGAGATAATAGGCGCGAGAAAACCAACAAAAACTAAACCGCGTGACGCGTCGTATTTCAAATATTTCGAATCGCGCGCGCGCGTATTTTACACGAATTTAAGAGATATTTCGCCGACATAACGTATATATATTTATATTTATATATTTCGTTAAGTTCTTAATATCGAAATTCGGTTTTTTGATTAACGCGGCGTGTGTTTGTCGCCTAACTGAAACGCGAGAATCTTGTAACAATAGTGAAATGAAAATCGAACGCGTTTAGATCTGGAAAAGCTTTTTTGGTTGGACCGCTTGTGACTATTCGCCGCTGTTCCAACAATACTTTTTCGCCGTCACTGTACATACGGTAAAACGACGCGACTACATTCGCGTTGTATCGCGGTCTTCGTTACTTATTATTCGTCCGAGTCAAATCAATCAGACAAATGTAGAACAAATCGTTTCAAAATATGTTTAACATTGTCATATTCGTACAATTACTATTACCATACGCGTTACGTTCGGCGAGTGCAATAGTTAAAAATCAACGAATAACGAAATCTATAATTTGTTCGTTAGGTATTTGGGGTTTCTTTTATCAAATATTTTATTAATTCCACACTGTACGTGACTGTATATATATATACGTGTACCGGTTTAAGCGATCGACCGTAATTCGCGAGACGTTTCGAACAATATTTCGATCCGCTTAGGTCGAACGTGTACAACAATCGTTACGGGAAAGGAGAAACGAACCGTTATCCCGTTAATAGCGTAGGAGAGTGACGACGTTCCGCGTAAACACCACTATTGGGACGACGACAACGAGTGCTATTCGTATACGCCGTACTATGTCGCGGATCGCTTTGACTGACGTAAAGTATCCGTTGTCGGTTTCAACCGTTGCGTGTTTATTTCCCGCGGCCAACACTTTGACCCATATACGGTACACGATTGGTGTCACACTACGGTCGAATACACGCGCGACTTTCCTTCCGACCTTGGTCGTTTAATTCACTTATCAAACAATCGATCATTCCCACTCCTGACGACCACCCAAACTTAGATAGACACACACATACACACGCGCGCGCGTTATTATAACTCGAACGTCGTACGTTATTCTAATATTACCGCCGGGACGTATTAAACGTTATCCGTACGTAATAACGGTACGACGGCGGCGAGTGTAGCGATCAATTAGGCCGGAGACTTTAACGCGCGCGGCGCTACGAACGGATTTCGAACCGGTAGCAGCGACGCCACTCTCGTCGTGCCGCCCGTGCGTGTTCCGTCCGGAAATTGGCGACGTGTTTCTCGCCGAAACGACCGTATAATAATAATCGTAATATTCTACGCGCTCGCCAATTTCCCCCGTTCGAATACAATCCGTATTTCGTAAACGCGTTCGTATAAATATATACTTATCCGCGCGACGGTTTTGTATGGGTGAACATATCGTAGGCGCGTCCCGTTAATCGATCCGGAGTGTAGAGTAAGCTGGTCGCGAAAGTGACCGGCGGCGGGACCGAGGGAGGGGGGACGACCGAGTTGGCCCGAACGCCGGGCGCAACGCGCCCGAGTATTTTCGTCCGACCGTACCGTTTCCGCGTAGTTCGTCCCCATCGGGACGACCGAATAGTACCGCCGGGCGCGACATAACGAAAACACGCTATTCATTTTACACGCCGTTGAAGACGTTCGCACCACCTCCTCCCCCCGTACCTGTATTCGCAGGATGTTTGGTTATTGGACAAGGTCTAACGAGTTTCACTACGTGATATATACACGTCGGATCGAGAATTACGTTTAAAACAACGATCGTTGCGTAATATTTATATATATATATATAAATCGTTTCGTGTACGCGCACGAATCTGGTTTTCGCGTTCTTTACGCCGCTATATACTATTACGATTATTATTATGTATAACGCGCCTAGGTATATCGGCGCCGGTATAGGTGGAAAATGCGGAGAGCGAAAAAAATAGTAAAACCAGTAACCGAACAGATTTTACGGCCGCGGGTAACCGTTTAAACGCCGCGCGCAATTAGGACACCGTGACGGTTTACCGAATATGTGGTACACTCCGTGTCCTAATCGCGGCGTATCGCAGTACCGCGGCACGTACGAACGAACGAACGGCGTTACGCGAACGACGGTACGGTACTTAACCCTCTACCACCACCACCACCACCCGGCTAGGAGCGAAAAATATATTACTCGCTAATAATATCCGGCGTGAATATTTAAACGGCGACGACGGTGACTGTATCGAACAACGGAACAACAATAGGTTATACGCTCCAAAAGCGCGTTTTCAGTCGCTCGGTATTTATTTCGCGTATTCTCGTGCCGCGGTTATTCCATATTTTTTTTTCCTATCCGAACTGTCCGCTGTAAATCGCCAATCGGCCGATCGGTTCGCGTCGTCCTCGCGCGCGCGCCAAGGTCACGCGGCCTCCGTCGCGCCGCGCTATTATTATTATTATTATTATTATTACCGTTATTATTATATCATACGTCGCGTTACGTACTTAAAACGCTCGTCCGTCTGATCACGAATAATTATTTTTCGCTTTTTGCCGCGTGTTCCTTCGGCGCGGACCGACACTCGACCGGATCCGGTACACGCTAGGTGTACGAAAATAAGCGTGGTAATATTTTCCGCGAGTTATTGTCGTCGTCGTCTGTACTTTTTGATCGCTATTATGGGAGAACGACGACGACGACGACGACGATAACAATATTAGTAACGACAACGTTGCGACTGTAAGAGTAAGTGGCTCGAACGTATCCGCTGCGGTCGCGAATAAATACAAACATTCGCGAGGAACCGTCTTTCGGTTTGTATTTTTATGAAAATATTTCCACGTATGTTCGAACGATAACGGTAATAATCATTGATTCGCCAAAAACGGTTTGAAATTTACTTTTCTCCTGTTTCGCGGACAACACGTGTTTTCAGCGTAAGGGAAGGTTTTTTTTTTTTTAAAAATTCGTCACGTAAACTTTTTATAAAATATTATTTTTGACGTCGCTTAGCTCGTTCGAATTACCGTTATTGCCAAGTGATTTCGTAAAAATCTTAATCGGACGGCCAAAATATCGGTGTACGTTCGTATCGCGTTTAAAATATTCTAATATCGTCGTTGTTCGCGAGTTTTATAAACAATTCCGTTTTTTTTTTGTTTTTTACAACGGCCCGTCGCGTCTACATAAAAACTATCGGTTTACGAACGTTACGCTATAGCGTATTTATCTCAAATGTACGTCGTACGAACGTGATGTTAATTGTAAAGAACACACCGAACGAGCTTGTTTTGTTTTCGGCGTTTCCAATCTTATTTCGTTTAATCCGTAAATACGATTTCTGAACGAGAATAAACTCTATTACACAACATAATCGACATTTATTTATTTACCGAAATAACGATAACTCGTTTTTTCGATCTGACCAATTCGACAATCGTATTATACGTTTTACTTTTTAAGATGTATTACTTCCAACGACACGTATTACGTTGTTTTCGTCAAATTTAATTTTAAATTAAACACGGAATCTGTCCCGCCTGTTTGTTTGAAAACCAATTTATCGTGCAACTATGTAAATCAATCGTAAACATTAAGATTAATTTGAAACGCTTATCACTTATTAGTATCTTAACCACGCAGTTAGATACTACAATTGATTATACAATCCAACGTGTACACGGATCAACGTGTAACTCGCGTACAATTTCTTTTTATTATAGTCGGAAACTTATTATGCAGTATTAGAATTTCATATTTTCAAATGTTGTGATCCAAAGTAATTTTATATTA
>JAIPRN010002513.1:0-29722 GCA_025469175.1 Geopemphigus sp. TES_GeoC_2020 | reverse complement strand
TCAGACCTTCCGTAATATTTAGTATTAGACATAATTAATTCTGTTTCGCGGTGAATGTTTAATAAATATAGTGTATGTTAATTCAGCTATTTGTTGTTTATTTTCTTTACATAATTTTTGTTGTGGAAACGTCCATAACAATGGTATTCTCACTTTGCCGTTCTATATAAGCTAGTCACGTTTATGACCAAAATATTTTGTAATTGATGCCGGTCATACATTACTTGTAAGTTTGTCATTTTATTTTCAAATAATACTTACGAGGCGTTTCAATAGTTTACGCAATTTTTTTAAAATAATGCGTAATAAAATAAGAAAAAATAGAAACTTACGAAATAACGAATAATTAAATATTATTGTATGCGAAAACAAAAAAAATTTCGAAATTCCGTCAATTTATATTTTAAAAAAGTAAAATGTTAAAAAAAAACAAAAAATGTTCTTAGTCTGTTGATAAAATTCAATAATTCGCTCGTTATCTTAAAATTGACACCGTTTCATTAATATATTTTCGGTAATTATCAAAAAAATTATTCAATCTGTACGCTATTACGTTAAATATCTTGCGGCCATTTCAAATGTTTAGATATTAAGTTAAATACAAAAGAACTAATCATTTCTAAACTATTATGATACATTCTCAGATTTGTTCAGAGTTTAAAATTAAAAAGTTGAAGATTATTTTTACTTCATTTGATTTGTAGTCGTGGTATATTGCAATAAATTCGCATTTGTGCTTTTTTGATTTTACGGAAAATAGGCGCCTATAAATCATTCATTTTCGCGTAAATTTTCATAGGAAAATAAATTTAAAATTCTCAAAGTTTGAAAAATCGTAATCAAATTATCATTGTCAGTCATTATTACAAATACTAACAAAACGCAAAAACAATGTATAAAAAATATGAAAATAATTTTTTTCGAGAAATGTCGTTGGCCGTTGAAACGTTATAATAATAATGTATTCGTGACGCTGACACATTAAGCATTGCGTTAACTAAGCGTTTTGAAAAAAGGGTTTCAAAAGACATCTACGGAGCACACGTTACGTTTCGAACATAAATCCTTTTCTCGCGAAATCTTTAAGACGCCGTACTGTACGTAACTGAAACTTTTGTTTTTAAGATTCATTATTTGATTAGTTCGCGTTCAGTTGAAAACGCTCGGTTTACCGGTAGAGCAAGTTTGCACGGGAGTACATCAATAGGCGACGAGTCACTTTAACTTTTCGGAAGTTTTCCGAAATACGTCGAGAGCAAGAAGATCGGGTACACGGTAAATTACCGAATTTCCTTCGTTAAAAATTATCTCATAACCCTTTAGCGAAACGGTTAGACGTAACTACGTAGACGAAAATCATATCTCGAACAATATTCGCTTAATCACGTGTCTGCCACGTAACGAAACATCGTTTGGTCGAGCGTCATTATTCGAAAACACGATTATAACACTTGGGCGTCTTCCGAAATTTTCGAAATTGGTCCCTTACAATCGAGCTGTGCGTCGTGATTACAAAAATATTGATAATCACGGCGCATACGGCTTGGTTTGTAAAACGTTTCTATTAAACAAATCTATATTGTAACCGATCGGTGTTAAATCACCTAGCGGCTTACTAAGTTTCGTATGGATGGGACGAAGGGCGAATAATTAACAACCATTATGATATACGAATAATTAGCGATACCTAATAATTATTAATATGAAATAGATAGGCGCCCATAATACAATATCAATAAGTAAATAACTATTTCAAATAAAGTATATACAAACAATAAACGATAGCGAAAAAGAAAATAATATGACCCGACTTCCGCTATTATCGGAACGAAGATTAGACAATGTCGCTAAAAACAACCCTGAACAAGATTTATTCTCGGACGGCGGCGCTTCAATCACGTGAATAGCTGTAAGATGTACGCGACGGGTGTTAAACATTTAACTCGCGACGTGCTCGAAAATGATCGTTACTTTCATAGACGTAGTAACACGAAAAGACGTAAGTAACACGCTTTCGTATACAAGGACTATCCGAACGACACATTCAAATTATCCGCGAAATACACAAAAATTCGTGCCGGACACCGATAACACACGACGTACGTCTGGAGCCACTCACTGGCTAAATTATTCCACCGAACGACGGAGACAATGACGTGGATAATTATAGCCGGATTTTTCCGATTATAATTATATCTGCCTACGACAGTCGCCGGACCGTGCGTGTACTTTGCACAACCGATAGCAAGAGACGGGAATAATCCAATTTATAATATTTTTTTGGACTTTTTGGAAACTATCAGATTTACTACGTACGTACGTGAATTATCGATTCGTAAAACCCATATAGGCCATAATGGTAAATCATTTTTCATTTTAAAATCTTTATCTGAATCAGTTCCGTATTTGGGTAAGCTAATAAATCCCGAAATAATAGACGGATAAGCATAGCACGCATTTACCATCCGTAATTATTATCGATATTTTCGATTAATTAATCGATTTTTATATGAGCGTAAGTTTTCTTTTATTATTTGTCACTTGTATTTATATTAATTTACAAATTAATTAACTTTAAAATTATCGTTTATTTATCGGTAAATTATTCTATTATAAAAAACTACGTTTATCATCAATACTTACAGCTATTTCTTTCTTTAAACAACACAAGAATAATTTTAGACGTGTCTATTCTGTAGTCGGTACATCGTTATTTGAATTATATATTTATTAACACGAATATCAAATTTCAAAAATTATATTTCAAAGAACGACGTCATTAAGAATATCAAAGGCATGTTTGTTGAAATGTTGAAGTATTGAAACATAATTTTCACAAAACTAGGAAAATATAGTTCCAATTTCTAAAAGACAAAACAATTTTTAGAAACCGTATATTATAATTTTATTTTTAAACGCAATGTTATTTGTAGATTTTAGACATCGGTATGTGTACATAAATATTTGAATGATCATCGGATTATTCGAACAAACTTGTTACTTTTATACGTTAATCAAAAAATTATTTAATATTTTAACTAAATTATAAGGAAAATAGTGGCTTTCGTGACTTGGCGAGAAACTAAATTGAAACTAGTTGGTACAGACTACCATGAGAACAGTAACACATTCAATTGAAACTGTTGTCTTGAACCAAATCGTCCAGAATGGTGAATAAGGAGAACATATAACAATCGATTGTAAATAGAGGCTTGAGAACAACAAAATAAAAATATAACAAATACTGACCGTAATATTCACGTTTACTTGTGTGGATAAACGTAATTATTTAATTTCAAATACAATTTGCCGTAGCGGAGGCGTTAACGCTTGCTGGAATGCCAATAAAAAAAAAAAAACGTTTAACACAAACAACAGTAATCGTCGTTCGTAGCCACCATATTCACGACAATGACAGCTACTCAATTTTACTTCGAATCCCTCATTTTTGTAAATTAATACTCGTTTTTTATTTATAATTCTTTTTCGTGTGTTTACCGGTTGTTATTTCGTTTAACGGTTACGGATAATTGAAACAACTACGGTTGTACGTGAAATGACATTTTAATAACCGTTTTACAAATTCGTTCTATTTCCACAATTCTAATAGCCTAATATCGGTTATTATGCAACGTGTTAAAAATTACGTGTTAGAATAATATTTTTACTTGTAAATAAAATTCAAAAGTATTCATTTTGAAACACTTAAATGTCGTTTGATAAAATTGAATTTATTTGTCTGTTATTGGTGTTAAATTTATTTTACCGAATTTTTTTCCACGAACATGCTACCCTAAAGATTAAATATTCTTAAGTGATATAACGGAAATCATGAGCGAGACGAATATTCAACTATGTGATTGAATAAAATTACATTGGTTTTTTAACGTCATTCGTTAATGAGTTGTACGTTAAAAATAATTTTATTTCTGTGCATAATATTTGGAAACATAATGCAAACGTATTATTGACATTGGTGTAGAAATCAACGTTTCGATAATTACTCGAATTATTCTCTTCGGCGGGTTTATAATAAACTATGGGCTATATAAACCATATACAATTTTCAAACCATCTGGACCGAAACTCAAAATAACTTTTGCATATAATAACTGATTGTAATTTTCGTTCTCTCTGCGATTCTGTATCAGCGGATGTCCAGTGCAGTTAACGTTTTTTCGTTTCACGACGATTAAAAGAAAACAAACCGCCTTATACTTATTCAATTTAAAATAAAAGGCGATCCAAGATGCCGAATTGCGTTATTGATTTTTCACTGCCAAGATAACACACAGTTATCAATAGAAAATCGTGGATTCTTACGTACCTATCGTTTAAGATCAATTTCGAACACACTGCCCCGTAAAATGCAACACCGCGGTCGAACTGTTACGAATGTACACGTAATTTATCTTAGTTTGTCGAATTCGTCTTTTAAAACTTTTTCTACTCATACACACACACACACACACACACACACACACACACACACATCAGTGAGCTCGTTAATTTATCGATAGCGCGTTCAAGACAAAAATAGTTTGTCTCGCTAATAAGCGTGTGATAGACCATCAGAAGAGAGGGGGAGCAAGAGGAGCGTGACGAGTACATTTATTGGGTGTGTGCGTCTTTAATATGACGTTATATATGTAATATTTGCTCGTATTCGACCGGAAATTGTGGTAATGGAAATACGAGACGTAGAAACGGCGTGAAGACGAGGCCTAATGGGAGGACTCCGGGAGGAAATCGAGAGTAGAAAAAGGGAAAGAAAAGAATTCGGTTGGACCCCTACGTTTATACAAAAGCGTCGGCGTTTACGGCGCACAAGGATCGCGGTCAACAAGTGTTCGGGAAAAGGGGTTTAGGTAGCGGTATATATGTTTGTGCGATTTTATTTTTTTCTCCCTTTACACCGGTGTGTTCGGTTATACTGCAATGCGCACGCATTATTACTATACTGTAAGCTTCTTAAAAACACGCGACGACAACGATATTATATTATATTGAGATTATATTATACGTTTGGATACGCCGGGTACGCGTAATTTATCGTATTATATTATTTATAGACGAACGGAACCGTACAATGAACAGTGGCGTATAAACGATTTATATTGCAGTCGGAAATAAAATATAAATACGGTGACGTCTGAAGATTCGTGTTTTGCGTGAACCTGGGCCGGATACACGGCGACACTTTTCAACGTTTTCGTTTTGAAATTCGGCGCCGTTTTTATGATAATTTGGATTTACATTAAAATTTACAATTTACATTAAAACGCGACAAACAAAATATTCCGAGAACACGATATTTTTCGAGAATTCTTTTCGTGTTTTATGTATTAGGAAGGTAACGGGAAAATTCGTAGGCGACGAAAGGTATAATTTCAATTTAGTAAAATGCGTAAACACGTGAAAACGTCAAAACTCTAGCATTTTTTTAACGTAAATTATGCAAAAACCACTTATAAACAGCAACAAACTACCGTTAAATAATAACGACGTTGATTAAAAAAAAACTAATTTTTTTCTTTTAACGCGGTTACTGACGTGAAACTTGAATATAATTTATCAAATACTGTTCCGTAATATTTACGAATTATTATATTTATATTGTTACGAATATTATATTATTAAAGCACACCACCGCTCGCACGTGATGACAATATTTACAATATTAACCAACTTGGGATATTTTATTTATTCATTATGACCACGCATTTAATATTCGCGTTTTATTATTTCCGTACGGTAACAATTACGGATGGTTTTTAGCTAACAAGTACGCGGTGTTCCGAATTTCAATTTCAGATATAGACGGTAGAGTAAAATTATTGGTTTTTATGTTATTATTATTTATGCGATAAAACGTGTAAAATACTTCAATATCTATATATATTTTATGTATTAAATGAATTATAATAAATAGTAAGAAAATTTGCCCATATTTAATTTACAAGAAGCGTAAATAGATGAAATGCTGTACTTATTTAGTGGTATAAAAACTCGAGAAAATGTAGGTTACGAATTATAATGAATAACGGTAGTTTGTTAGAGGGGAAATTTTCAGTGACAGGAAATAGTTGTTTGGCATTTCTCAAAGATTTCTAAGTCGAAAGTCTATACGAGTGTTACAATTTGTAAAATTCTATCAAAAAAGTTTTATTCTTCATAGAATTCGAAAAATTTTCCACTCAGTTGTGTACGTGACGTGTTAGTGTACTTACAAATTGAATGTCATCTTCGAAAAAAAAAACGGCGACATTTGAAACCCCGTACAATTTGTCCGTTTTTTTGGTAAACGGTTTTAGAGACGTAGATATGGAGGGAATTAAGGGTATTTAATCGTACCCTCCTCGCCTATTTTATACAGTAATTTAACTGAATATACAACACAATCACTTATCACGTAATTGTTTATATCAAGAACATGAGCCGTATTGTATTTCTTATTAGAAAACATGAAATTGATGGTCTCAATAAAATAAACTAACCCGTTGATAAACAGGATCGACTAGATATTTAAGAGTATCTACGTGTTTACGGTGATATCGACGTGATACTAGAGAACATTTCAGAGAATTCGATGAAAAACAGTCGAATAAACATTTTCGTTTTATTAGAACTACGTCGTGTACTCAGTTACCAAAGAACGTAACCACCGTCACTGTAAACCTGTTTTCAAAAACCGTAACGAATACCGAAATTCGACGCTAATACGGCGCAATTAATTCTCGCGGCTTTAATCATTTCTAGCGAGATAATTTATTCCCTAATGGGATTTTTCGTACCTTTTCGAATTTGTTTTAGAGAAGGAACGTGTCCCAGGCCGCCGACAAGCGCGCTGAGGCCAGTTAATTTGTGTACCCCTGTACAAGGGACGACATTAACGACAACGAGAGGAAAAAAACAGAAAACAACAAACAAACGAGGACGACCGTAATAGTAATCGCACTTTCGGCGTTATCAAAACGGGTTAATAATACGGCCGCGTCGTTATCCGGAACCATGGGCGTCGCGCAAAACTAATTGATATTTTCTGGCGAAATCGAGAGCACGCGACGGAATAAAACTTGTCGATATGACCCGCCGTAATCGTGTTGTAAACGGTTTTCGGTTTTTTTTTTTGGGCCGCCGTGAAAAACGTCGTGATGCGTTTAGAGATTCGTGGCAATTGGCGAACTATTACCTCGGCCACGTAGGGTTCTTTCTCGGCGAAGCGCGAGTGTCGGCGCGCACGTCTCGTCCAAGGGCTGACGGAAACGCGAGGTTCTTTCTAAATCGTAAACCATAAGTCATTCGAACGTAGCTATATATATATATATATACATAGAGCGAACGACGACTATACCAATCATGGAAATCCAATATAACGCTGATGGTCATTCTATTACGAATGACATATTAAACTTTTATATTGAATTTTTATACACTCGACGATTCCATATTTTTGGAGTAACCGTTCACAAAGCGTATGTCATCAACGTAAATCGACAACTTCCACACAATAATAATAATAATGGTTCGTGTCTTATAATCATGTAGACGTTCTAGAAATTCACGATATAGATGCTATTCTCGTGATTATATATACACACACACACACACACACACACACACACACACACATATATTTATATATGTTTATACTTATATGTAATTATTCGGAAAAACAAATTTACATTCAAATCATTTTTATCGATTTGCCGATAATACGAACGTATTTATAAGTGTTTTTTTTTTACATAGTATGTGTAAACTATAAACTTTAACGAAATATCGTAAACGATGTTTCGAATGGTTGAAATTACGGATATAAGGGTTTATATCGTGCGAAGTGTTTCAGATGTTATCTAAACAAAACCGAATTTTACGAAAGTTGGGAGTTTTGTCCAAAAATAAAATAAAAACCAAAATCCTCATAATACACTCGCGTTAAATATTTCGGTTGAACGGTTCTGATAAGACAGTAACAGTGACGTACAATTAACGATGACATGGTTATAACCTTTTGGCATTTACGTGCGTGTGATATTATAAACAATTTTTTGGATATTTCTTACGTAATACAAAATGAAAACTCGTACGTTGCCCGTATTTATATAATTCGCGCGATTACGCTCGACGGTTTTATTAATTTCCTGACGAAAATGGCGATAATTGGGAAAATATTCGATTGAATCGATTTCCCGCTAGCGCCGAGTACGTGAGCGCTCAACAGCATGAACTCTCGTTAGAACTCCCCGCGAATAATTAAAATGTTTATTCATTACGCGTCTAAAGCGAAGCCTATCACCTTAGTTACGGTGAACACTAGAAAACACTAAGAGATAATTATGAGAAAATCTAGCTTTCTATACGCGGATATCTAATTGCGTAGACCTAATACTTATGAAAAAAATAGCGACGTATCGTTTTTTTTTTTGAATGAACAGAGATCGCGGCTAGTATGGTAAACGATTCGTCATAAAATAATTTTAGTGCGAATAGTCGGCGATTTTGATACACCTACTTCGTAATATCGTCACGAGAGGTGCCCGTTTAGTCTTTCGGATCAATAAATCGAATGGAAATACGAATAATACGTTTATGCGGTATAACTGTTGTGACTGTCTTTGTGTCAGCTGTTCAACCGGCTACTTATTTGATACGTATTACCGACGCGAATTCGATTACCGTGTGCATTACGAGTTTCTCTTTCGTTTCCGTTTTGGCGCAGGATTTCGAAACAATTATAGAACACCGAACCAATCGCCGATTATATGAATATTGTATTCGAAGCGGAATCGGCTTACCAGTTAAAAAATGACGGCATATTCCGTGGCCGATAAACGCCTACCCGTAATTTGTGTGCTAGCGATTTAGGATCATTTATGAACGCGAATTTACCTACAAGTATTTACGGTGATCGGTGTTTATTGTTTTGACAATAAAACGTTGCCGAAAACGAACATAATGTCGTGTGTAATTTCTAGGCAATAGCTAGTTGGTGCCTTAAATATAAATAATAAGTTTATTTTCAAACATTAGTCGAAATCGAGCGAAACCTCTAGGAGTTTTCGCGTTACTTTTAAATCGTCCTTATTGCGCCGGGGAATCTTAATTATTAAATCGTTTATATTCACTGCGAAAAAACCGATCAGTTTTCTAAGTGTTTCGATAATTGCTTGTTAAAACTATTTTAGACTAAACAATAACTGTTTTCGTGTCACGCGTTCTACACACAATTAAAACCTCCTCTACGTCGGCGGCTCCAATTCATCACGCACGTGGATAAACGTAAACATATTTACGCACGTATCAATTTTTGCTTTTATATTCTCGACCGAATAATATTACGTTCCTTTAGTAATTTACGGCGTATGCCGTTTATAGGGCACATATGCAAATATAGTTCGAATATTAAATACTTATCCGAATGCTAATAGAATTAATAATGTAATCGAATTTTATAAGGAAATGTTAATTTATCCGCGTTCATATATTTCTACCATATTATATTGTTCAGCAAGTTCGGATAATTTTTTTTTGTTTTTGGAAAATATTTCGAGAATATAATCGCGGATGCGCGTTACGTATTAATACGTAGAAATTCAGTTACCTATATCGTCGAACGATTAAAGATTTTAAAAAATAAGTTTGAACGTGTCTAGCTTCGTATCTGTTCTTCATATCGTGACGTGTGGTAAACAATATTAATATTTACCGTGGCGCGTAACGAAAATTTTGTCCGAAATGCAAAATTAACGCACACCGAATTTCCTAGCAAAAGCGTAACGCAATAAATACACAAATAATTAAATATTTCTGTTCGTTATATTCGAAATTTAAAAATAAATTTTTCTTAACGGTATTAGTAAATGCTATTAATTTACGTAAACACCTAAAACAAAATTATTTATTATTTTATCGATCGAGCTATACCAACGGAGCTGAAAAATTATTGTTATTATTTATTTCCGTTTTTCCAAAAAACCTATTAAGTTTTTGAATCAAACTACCGAGTAATAAAAATAGTATAAATACGGATATTTTGTTCTTTTGTCCATCGAGTATTTAATAACAAGAAAAATACCTTATAAGACGTAAGTATTACGGCTGCGACGAGCATATTTACCTTTAGGTTTTCATTTATATTATACACTGGGCAGCTTATTTCGAGAGACAAGGAATTACAATTTTACTACCTACGAAAAATAAATATAAGATTAAAATCCATTGTATTGGTTTTTTTAAAATCGCTTATATCGAAGAATAGTCAATAAAAAGTTTGCAAATAAGTATATAATCCAAACGCTTATTAAACAGACTATTTTAATGTTACATACGAATAATAGTTCAATTCATGAATAAAAAAAGGCTTTCGCGCTCAACGAATCATACGCCTCTGTCTTGTATATATATCACGGTATGTTTATATAGTTTTTTTATCTCTACAGTAACAATAATATTATTTTTCTTTTCCTTCCACAAATGGCAGTATTACTTTGTAAATATTTATATTCTAAATTATTGTTTTATAAAGAGAAAATGTACCTTATTAACGGACCCAATCGTTACTTGGTCATAATTCTGCAAAATTAATAAATAATAATAACTCATAAAATTGTAAAATATTAATTTCTTAATACAATAGAATAATACGAGTGTTTTTGATAAAATTAATACAAAATTAAAAACGTTTACGTTATAATTTATTTTTTCAGATACATTACATTCGTTAAATATTAAATTCGAAGAACGTCAAACTCATAAATTGTTAAATCGGAATATCCGTTGGTATTAATAATCCGTGAAATGCCATTACCACATAGAACAGTAGGCCACACAAAACTTTAACATTACCCGAATAGTAAATTTTAATTCGATTCATAACAAATGTCAAAAAAATACGGTAAAAATTGGGACACGTTTAATTCGATTTTCTTTATGGAATTTATATAAATTGTGTTTATATTGTAAGCGAGTTTATTAACCAAGTTATTTAAAACTGTAAACGTTTGTGAAACGTGTTTAATAATTTGATAACGAATTATCATAAGACATACTCAAGACACGTCTTTTTTTAATTCTATTGCAATATATTTACAGTTTGTAGCTACATAAAATTTATTATAAAATATAGTAAATTTATGTTATGAATAACTCCTTCATTCGTTTATTCCTTAACATAAACACAAAATAAACGCATAGTACGTTTAATTCACTTGATAATTTTGAAAAAAGGATAATGCGCTCACGAGAAAAAGAGATAAATGTGTATAAAAAGAGGTCGTTTGAAGAAACCTTTTTAATTTTAACAAGTATAAAAATATATATATAAAATTAGGTAAGCTTTATAAGTGTATATTTATAAAACGTGAAAATACTGCGTGTAGTTAGTGTATTATATGGAAAAGCTCGGAATTTTTTGAAACTATAAAGTAGAAAATATGGTAATGTACATAAAACGCGATGTATGTAACAATAAAGATATTGTTTTGTTCGTGCAAGTTGCAGTCATGTTGCAATTGCAGTCTATCTGTGTGTCTCAAAACATTCATTTGTATAACTGTCAGAGAAACACAACACATGTCGTAATTTTAAAGGAAACGGAATTCATAAAAGAACATACCGGGTAGAATATTAAATTATAAATGTAAAAAGAAAACGGATGATTGTACGTCAAACGGTATCATATTAACATTTTCCGAAACATTTGGTACGCAAAACAATTCCTTCAAAATATTAATAATAAAATAAAATACGTATATACACGCGTATCTTTAAAACTAATAACGCTAATAAAAATAATCCAAACAATAAATGTAAGTACGCTTACATGAAAATAAAAACAATAACGGCATTTTTCGTATTCGCATTTTTATTTCCAAAATCAATTTTCGAACTCGCGATATTCCTACGTCACGAGGATATAATCAAAATTTTTATTTCACTTATGAGACGACACAATTCAATTTTTCCTATTCGTCGTCTTCTAGGTTCTATTACGTTTCAGTGCATTGTTTTATATGTAACCCGTTCGAATTAACAAAACGCCGTAATAAAAATCGTAACTAAAATTAATCATGTGTTTCCCCCGAAAAAAACGTGACGCGTAATTGAAAGAGTATGCTGCAGACTAGAAACGGGTTTTAAACGTGATACGGTGTGGTCGGAAAAACAGAGGTGACCTGTTCAAGAGCAAACGGGATAAAAATGATTTTCTACAACGTTCTGTTCTCGTACATAGATCGACTAGGTACCTGAAACGATATCGATTAGGTATCCACGAGAAAATCGTGTCCGAGAATACTTCGGAAAATCCAAAAATAGAACGCACAATTCGGTTAGATTTCGGTTATTCGAAAAATACTTCGGTGTATATTAAATATGAATACGAAAATCAATACACACACACACATAGACAAACGCGCGCACACATATATAGAAATATGTATTTTTTGAAAATAAAATAACAAGAAAGTCAAACGACTTACTTGGGATTGCCCAACGGGGGTCCGGGTAGAATTCGGAATATTCAACTTGCGGGGAACGTAGAGAAACGACAAAAACAATTTTACGTGGTACGAGTATCGACGTCGTTATAAATAAAAACACTCGGTACGATGGCGCGCGTACGTGCGAGCCGGTCGTCAACGGTGGACGACAACTATCGTCCGAAACGTTCGCGTCGCAGAGACCAAAACGGTCGCGGGAACTGACGGGATCGAGGACACGTGCACGCCGTGCCGAATGCCGCGAGACGACTGTGTCGGCCCATCGACGGCACGCTCCGCGTCGTTTTTCGGTCCAGGCGCACGCGAGCCCCGCCTCGCCCGACCGTACGGCCACCGTCCCTGTCGCAAATCAGCGACGGAGGAACAAGCCCGTCCACCCTCATTCACTCCATTCCACGTCCTGTCGCCGGTAACCACGTCGTCGAAATTCCCGATTACCTAGGAGAAGCCGGAGACACAACGTCGCCGGAACGCTCGTCCGACGATCCCTCGACGACACTGTTTACGACGACGCCGAAAACTGGACGGGCAGACGGGCGGACCGGTAATTGTACACGTTCGACAAGCGCGTTATTTCCGAACAATCGAGACATGTCTCCGCCACTTTGGTGAACAGTATATTTTGAGTGGAGGCTGACGAGATGTGCATGTCGAATATAACTAATAACGGCGTACTACGAGCATCGCGGTGGAGGGGGATCGTAAAGCTTCCGACACGACTGACACGGTGTAGAGTAAAAACGATAATTTCAATGGTCTCCGATGGACGACGGCGTAAAAATGCGAAATTTACCGCCTCTCGTTTACTATTTTATAATTTTTCGGATTAAGTTTAATCTAAATTCCGTTATTCATAATACGTATTGCGCGTGTAAAAATGTATCCGTTGTATTAATACATATATATATATATATATATAAAAATGAAAAACCTTTACATCGGACGTCAGCTCGATCATAAGTTCCGACATTCAATATTGAAGTAGAACATTATTTCAATGTATTTCGTCGATTTTCGTCAAAAAATGAAAATTAATTTGAAAATAATTGCGTACACATGTTCGGCACGTTTTTAGTTCATTTTTTCTTATTATAATTTCCCCGATAATTCAATGACGCGTCGTACGTAATTAATAAAAAAACTTATTGACGACAAACAAATTATCGGCTCAAATTTTCAAATTGTTCTACCGCCTGACAATTGCGTCGCCTATTACGTCGGTTCGAATATTCGCAAGAATATACGAGTTTTCTTTAACGCGCAATATCAATAGTTCTGAAGATATTCGCTGTTCTTTTATATCTGAATACGTTAGTATTACAATTATTAATCACTACCGTGCCAATAAAATAGTAGATTAACAGTTATTACGTCTGGACAGTAAATATTATGATTTAGCGGCGGAAAAAACGTGTATAACGAAACGCCAATTTTACGTGTATGATTTTCGCGATTAAATTTTACAACAATATAATATCACTTTCCACGAAACAAATTTAAACAGTTGTACTGTGAAAAATTCTACACCCGTGTAATAGTGTAAGATGGTAACGTATGTTTTTCGATCGTTAAACAACTACTCGGTACCGTGAATTGTCGATGGAAATTTGTTTACGCTTCATTAGTCTATAATACACCCGTACGCTTTTCTCGGCATTAGCCAGTAATTCGTAAATAAACACGAATACGTTTTTTTTCTTGCTCGCGAATATTGTAAGTAAAACGCGTATTTTTTATTTTTATTCGTATTTCGTGAACGTACCAAGCGGCAACTCGCGTATTTCGATGAAAAACTTGAACGTACGTCGGAAATCTAAAATAGTTGTATACGGTCTCGAGTACATTTGCCCATGACTACGCGAAATTAGCCGATCGAAATATTAAATTTTTATTCACTACATCGTTAATTCTACAGTACGTGTCAATATTCGATTATTATTAGCCACTATATGAGAAAATGCATTTAGTTCTTACTGTTTATATATATATATTTCAATTTATGTTTATTATATCTATTTTACCGTACTAATATATCGTCAATATTTGAAATATAAACTATTTGTTTTAATTTTACGTATCTACGTGTACTAAGCAAACGACACTTCTTGTAACTTTCGTAAGACATTCGAGTGACGAGCTACGCTAATTGTTAAAAGCACAGCGCATTCTGTTAAATCCAAAAGACCCCGCGCCACAACATAATCCGATGATGACACCGGGAGTTCACCGCGTGTCAAGAATTATGCAAGATGTTTTTCTACGGAATGAGTCATCCAACGTGATTTGGATTTTTAGACATTACAATTTGAAATCCGTTATATTTTCCAAACGCTCAACAAGCGAGCTATGTATAGAAATTATAAACGCCCATAAGCACTACGTTGATATTATTTGTTACATTTTCAAAAATAATCGAATATTTAATAAGCATTGTTTACTTATTCGCGTACCTTTTTTATGAACGACGATACGTATTATGTAATATTTAAACGATTCTTTTTCACAAAAGAAAAGGAAAAACAATTTTTTTTATAAGACGAAAAAAAATGTCGCTTAGTCAATAAAGTTTCCAATCAACTAATTGGCTACATAAAAAAAACCATAATATACGTAATATTTGTTTCGAGCTATGTATAAAATTGAAAATCGAGTATTTTGTGCAAACACAGCGTTCACGACCTCATCGACTGACTGTCGCACGGCGCTCCGTATAAGCAATTCTGATACGTTGCTGCGCGTGGCGTTCATGGTAACGGCACGGTATACTATTATTATTATTTACAATATAATTTTTCGGCAAGTTTTAAATCGGTAAATATATTTACTCGAATTCTAAAGCACGTTTATAGATTTCTTAAACGCGAACGAATTAAAATATAAATAATTAACGTATAATTCAAATATACAACAATTAAACGACCTAAATCCACGTGTAATAATATGATTATTGTACGTAGCGCACGAATGCGAAACATTCTCCAGGATTCATATTAATAATATTTCGAAACGTAAAGTCGCCATTCGTTAACAATAGTATTAATCGCGTCTTAAAAGTCGTGTGTCTTATTCTTTAGACGTCTGTTCAATATACGATATGGTTTTCTATAAGGTCCCAGTGAGTGTGTGTCTTTCATAAATAATAGATAGTAATTCTACGATATACTGAAAATGATCTCGTACAAATTGAACTAAATTAAGAAAATGATCATATATATATATTGGGTTTTTATATCAAGTTCACATAAAAAGTTTATGGTCATACTATTTTCGAAATCATCTCATACTTATACGTACACATTATTATCGTCGTTATAATTATTAATTAAATAACGTAGATAAATTACTCCGTTATAATAGGAAATTATATTTTGTTACAATCGTTACTAAAATTGAAATGGCACTGATATTAATTATTAATGAACTAACTGAGGTATCTCATTGAGGTTATTACGATTATTTAATTTAACAACGTGAAATGTAGCAAACCGTGCACCGTGTCCGATGATTAAAAATAAAAATAAATTGTTTTATAAAAAAAACGGGTATTTTATGCGAGTTATATATATATATATATATACACACGTTATTGATGTAACTCTCTAGGGAAAAAGTAATAAAGTCAAAACGAAAACGAGATACGTAAATCGACACCCGATCTAACGAAATATTAGTTGTGTGAGTGAACAATAAAGATCGATAAATGCATACAATTACACAATTGTAAAAAATTAAATCGCTAATTTTTTATCGAAAATAATCCAATACAAATTATAACTAAACCCTCCACGGAATAAATAAATACTCGAGGATTCGTTGATAATATAGTTACAGAGATTGTGTCATTTATAATGACTTACAATAGCGTAACCAATATACGAACGTAAAAAATTGACGTTTTATTTTCATCACGTTTTGAAATCATTCAAAATTTTCGTCTAGCTGCGTTATTAAAATGATATACATTGACGTTTGTTTCAAAGCGAATTTACGTTTTAACGTTGGAATTCACGTTTTTGAAAATACAGTTTTTAATTTCCAAAGGCTAGAAATCAAACACGCCAAATTGATCTAAACGCAGACAACGAATTGTTTTCATAGTGTTTATTTATATATCGTGCTCTATTTACCTCAAACGCCTGGTATATATTTCCGCGTTCAATTTTTTTGTATAAAATAACGAACGCGTACACAATAATATGTATTTATGTTTTCGTTATCTACAATAACAGCGGAAATTCGTAAGGGCGTACTTTCAATTTGTTGTAGTTTGATGATTTTAAATCCCACGTTTCATTTGTATTGCACTTTATCGTGTTTGTGAATATGTTCGCGTATTTTCTGAACCATATTCAACATTAATGATGAACTGTAGCGAAAAAAAATGATTTACATAGATTTTACATTACTCCTATCGGTGAAATTGTGTTAATTAAACTATATTCTATGTTTGGAAATTGTAAACGCACATTTCAAATGTAGAAAATTCGTCTCATTTTATTGATGACTATGTCGTGTATTACTTTTTATAATGCACGTTAAAACGAATAACAATGTTTTTCGAAATATACCGAACAATATATTATTTTCCGAAATGTTTGCTATTATATATATATATATATATATATATAGTAACATGGGAGAGATTGGTCGCGTTTTATCAAACGTAATATAATAAATCTATAAAAAAATTGTACAAATTCGTACGATTTTCGCTTAAGAGTCCGGACATCGGATGTAAACCGTGTGAACGAACATAAATACTATACGAAACTTGAAACTTTGATTTTGCGAAACATCTATTTGAATAATAGGTTTGGAATTTCGCCCGAAATATAATACTGCGAACAAATAGTCGAACCGTGCTTCACGCATTCCGTTATTTACATCGAAATGCTACGCACCGATAATGCGAATTGTCGGGTATATTTTCGGCAATCACGTAGTATCCATTAACGGAATCGCGGTTTTCGTTTATTTCTGATAAATACGTTACGATACTTTCACTTCAATGTTAACCACAGCAAAAAGGTGGTACGATTAATATCGCCGGAGAGTAAATGACAATTTATACCGATGACGAATTATCCGAGTAATTCGTGTGACTCGCGAGTAACACGTACGAGTACAACGCGGGATAGAAATATCTCGCAAGCGAAACGCGACCCATCGCGCTCAAAGTTCTAATCTTTTCATGTTCAGTGTATGTGGGGCGCTCGATAGACAACGAATCATAAACCGTATTTACCTATTGTAAAGTGATGAAGTGTGCTTATACGGTCGAGACGTTCAAACCGTCTATACGAAACAATCAGCGTACAGAACCGGATTAATTGGGAACATTGAGACATCCGTCGACTGAGGTATTTTAATAGAATCAACTGGTAAAAAATAAGCGAATTTATTGTAACAAAAGATTCATGAGAATTTGCTTGCCCACTTGAGTTTTTCACGCAAAAATGGTAAACGAAAGTTAGCTCATACGAACAACGTGTCAGTCCAGAATTCCAGTGACACAATATATTTTATTATTTATATCGATCGTTAGATGACTTTACTTTATCAATATATGTGGCGTCGAATTCGTCGTATTTTTCAAAGGTTTTCTCCGACCAAAATCAAAACTACTTCGTCGTGCAAAATTACCGTTTTGCAAAACGATAAAACCAAAATGGGCGTATGCTGTTCACGTTTAAAATTTCGCGTAAAACAGATAAATTGTTCGCACATAATAGATTGCGCCGCTAAATTAATTGTTATAATTCGATGACTTTTTATTCGTATTTATTTGTGTATCTATATATACGAATTACGATCATTTCGGTGTGCAAACCCTTTTCCAAAAAGTTTTAATGTAATCGTTCATTCAAATTCCTATTCAATTTTTTTTTCTTTTTTTTTGTAGTCGTATCGAAAATCTGAACAAGTTCATGCAAAAATCTAGTAAAATTGTCCGCACACAAAACGTGTCTAAAGTAAACGAAGATTTTGTTATCGTAATTTTATATAACGTATATCAATTCTAATTGTATACGTTTTCAGAGCTTTTCGAAAATCCTCCATCGTCACGGAATTCATATTTGTTCGTAATTATTAGGAACATTAATTAATTGTTTAACTCGCGACGGGAATTCATTTATAAAAACGCCTATTTATCGTAACGTAATTATTGATTAAAATAACGTTACAATTTTAACAGAGAAGATGGATAATAGTTAAGTCAACCTTGGAAACCATTATTGTACTTACTTATATCAAAGAGAATACGTAACAAAAACAGATAAAAATCGAGGAAAAAGAAATTCGCGACGTAAAGAAAGAGAATATATTGTTTATGATCAACAACACGTTATCGAAAACCGATCCGAGGACAACACCCCAGTCCCTGATAGTCGGCTATAAATGGCGGCCTAAAAGCCTGATAATGGGACATTCTTGTGGAAAAATTTTGAAGGGAAAGTAGCTACTCAAATTCAAGAAGTGAGACAAATCTAAGGATAGAAAATATAGTGTCTTGAAACGTCGGTTTTTCAAAACAAGGAAACGAATAAGGGTATAATTAAAAATATCGATCGTGATTAATTAATTCCCGACATTTGAAAATTCAAAATCGACATTCTTAAAGCGTATTTAAAAACGGCGCGCAGGAAAATCGTATAATCATCCCTAAACGGATACCTTATATTTGGAGGGTATCAACGCCCTAATTCGGCGAACACGAGGTCAGTACAGGTATTATTTTTTAATAGGTATTAAACGATTATTATAGGTAAGTTCGGATTTGGTTTTGGGAAAAAGTAATAAGAAAACGGATCCCCCCGGGGAATGCTACATCCCGAAAATAAAAGTTTGCGTTGGCATTTAGGTAGGTAAGTAGGTGGTTCTATAACGTTATTTACTTTGAAAATACTTCACCGTTTGGATTGATTCTCTCGTATTATTCCCGAACCCTCTCTATCGTAGTTTTTCTTCTCAAATCCATATTTAATGATTCGAATTATTGCGCCATTTTACAGAAAATAATTCGGTACATTATTCGAACGCTACGAGAATTCCGTAATATAATTATAAATACTTGTATTCGTTCTTTGGCAGTCATTACTTCTACGAATGATTGATTCAAAAAAAAACATAACTTAACGTTTTTTATTGCGTTAAACTCGATAATTTTTTATTATACTTTTTTATAGCGAATTATTAAATTACCGAATTTAACGATTTATGACTATATACCGACTGAAACGAAGATAATTTTTTTTTAATTAATCGAATCACATTAATAGGTAAATTTCATACAGTGTTGTTTGTAAATTATCTCACATTTCTCGTTTTTGTTTTGTACGATTAAAATAAATGTTGATTTAACACTTTTGTACTGCAGTGCATATTCCGTTATTACTCACGCTTAGTTTATTACCAAGTTCCACCCTTATTCACCAGAGTTAAATTTATTTAAGAAAGGTATTTTCCAAATAATACGTACCATGATATTAATTACCAACATCTATAAATGCTTAGTACATTATAAGAGAATTCTCAGACATTTTTCTCGTTACTTAAAAAGCACTCCGTGCCACTTACTACGCGAGTTTAAAGATATTTGCAGTAATTTCTCTGCCTATATAACTCGTTACGACGAACGTTTAATTCAAAAATAAATAAACACGAACAAAGAAATTTCTAAATACGATTTTTCGTAATATATAACTCGACGTTATATTCGTTTCAATTTATTTAAAAAAATATCGCTTAATTTTATTCGAATCAAAAATTCTAAAATAGAAAAACATATTTAGTGATAAAAATATAGGATGTTTAGCTAGTTGAAAAGCAATAATACGATAGTAATATTATTAAACGTTAGTCGTAAATAATTTATTATTTCGTGTACTTGAATGATATAAACTCGATTGTTAGAATGTATCAAGTATACTATTTCCTATAATTATTACAATTATTCTCGTAAAAAACAATATTATCATTAATTACCATACAATTATAAAATGGATAATAAGTTACAACGCCAAAACTATTTGAAAGTAATTAAAGTTTCAAACAACTTTGAATATTAAGTTTGTTTTTAAATATTGCGAATAATGAAATTAGAATGTTGGATGTAGAAATAATACCCTTAAAATAGCCAAAAAATTGAATTTACGAAGAAACGAAAACTAAATTTTCTGGTGACATAAATTTACTGGAATTCAAAAACAAAATTGATTAATTAAGTTAAATATCCGTGTCCTTTTTTCAACTTCAAAGTCATCCATATCATTACAAATCGATAATTATATTTCAACGTTACTGTACACATCGTTATACAGATGTAGTTTTCTTCGAATAAAGTTTAATCATTATTACTGAATCAGTTACATTAATCTATAAACGTGAAAAACATTATTATTAAATAGATATAAAAATAATTAATTTTCCCACGTGTGTATAATAATATTAATAATAAAAATTAACGAATTCTTATATTTTTGTTCACTTATTATTGACTGATTTTTAAAGAGTTGATTGTCCGGAAAATTATGAACGATTACGACGTAAAATTTTTTGTACCAAGTTCAGTTATTCAGTAAACTGAGAGTAAAGTATTTGCTTTTAATTCTTAACAAAGATTTAACGATTCACTCGTTCTAAATTAATCAACCAATACGCCAAGAACGTAAACTTTGAAAATTGACGAATCATTTTTATATTTACGTATCGTGGAAGATTTTTCCGTGGATCTACCAAAAAATATATCGTATTGCGATATAGCAATAACAACAACGATAATAATAATAATAATAATAATAATAATAATAATAATAATAATATTGATTATATCGTCATTATTCAAGTGGTTTTATAGTGTTCGGTTCCAAATAAACGCACGCGAAATACGATTGGTAAAACGAAACGAATACAAAAGCATTTACATCGAATTTTTCATATTATATTATCATATATCGCGCAAAATTATGTACACCCGACCGGACGAAATAAAAGCTAACGAACAATTTTTGTCATGGTGGTTGAAATAATCCGATCCGTCTACGCCGCGAGACATTTTTTAATGAAATCGTAACAATAAATCCCGGGGAATAACGATCACGTAACTAATAATAACCGGAATTCATAACGCGTAACCGCAAGAAAATAGTGTGCGATATGGGGTTGTACCTATAAAAGAAGACGTAAAGTCTAGGAAAAAAATAGACGTAGTTAAATCGAGGGCGTTTACGAATAGCGCTAAATGGCACGATGGTCCTTCTTGATCCATTGCTCAGACGCGAGCACAATTAAGAATGGTCGTCGCTTATAAATGGGTAAAAAGTTTTGTATCGGATTTTGGCCTTTTGATAAACGAGGTTTCGCTGAAAAACTCGCTCAAACTTCAAGCGTGTTCTTAGCATGTTGGATCGAGTTGATAACCTCCCTGGCGTTTGACTGTAATCCCTTCAAAGGTGCTTACGGCGACTTTCTTGTTAAGCTCGCGAATTAATTAAACGGGTCAGTGTATCAAACGAGCCTCGGGACGGTCCATTCGGCAGCGTCGTCGACCAGTCGGTAGAAGAAATTCCGATACGTTACGTCGCAGTTTAAACGTTTTCGGAAGGCGTTTTGGTCTCATCTCGGGTTGGCCAATAACAAATACCGTGTCGAATGGACGACACGATAGATAAAATTAACGAACGCGCGTCCAGCATGTTTCCGACGTTCTCGTGACGGACGTCGATGAAAAAACGATATTGGAGCGGTGTGCGTTTCGGTTTTTTGTTTGTTTGTTTGTCTATTTGACCAGAAACGGGAAAACGAGTTACAATCGTTTCAAGCCAAAGGTGTCGACGTCGTATTCTGGCAATTTTGCGCCTATCGATTTATTCGGTATGGCGTACCTAACCGTAGTTAAATTACAGTGTACTTTTCAGGACGCGAATAAAATGGAAACTACCACCTACAGGCGCGAATTATAGCGCAATCGAGATCCAAAACGACGGGCGACTTAATGCTTAACGAACTTTCACGTAGTTAAATACATCCGATCAGCCGGATATCTCGCCGCGAATTATTTGTTACGTCGTAAATGTCGATTAGATGGGTGGTACCTGGAGACGTGTCGTAAATACGGACGTAATTTCCACATTTAACCCAACCGGAATTCGGAATGTCACTCGAAACCCGCAATGTACCGAATGACCTCCACCGGAAATACCACAAGAGGCCTCTACACTGTCCGGTGGCGGCCATTTAAATTAAATCCAGGAATTTCTCGTTGAACACGATATATATATATATATATATATAAACCGGCCTTTAAAAAGACCTGCCGAAAAAGCAATCCACATCAGTGTACGCTACTAGATTCTGTGTTCTTTTACAGCGCGAGGTAGAATTCCATTCCAAATTATTCCTTCTCAGTTTCGGTTTCCATCTCTTTGCCGCCCCTGACTATTCTTACTCAACACATTCTCGCCCTCCTTTCTTTCTACTAACGATTGGCCTGCCCTCGAGACGTACCAATCGACGATTTGACCCCAAAGAACAAATGCAAAGCTCCTTAGAGAGAATGTCAGCCGACGACGACGAATAACGTTAAAGTTTTTGTATTAAAAACGCCGTGACGAAAGAGAACGGGAACAAGGAACACGCGTACAAATGTCGTTCCGCCTCGCAAACACGTCATTCGTTCCGAAACTAAAACCGATAATTTACGACTTCGGTCGTACGCGGCAATTTTTAAAATGAACTTCGCAGCCGTCTTGCCGCCTAGCTCCCTCCGATGTCAATCGTCAAAATTACACTTTTTCAAAAGAAGAACTCTTCACCTATATATATATATATATATATATATGTGTGTATTTTTATACAGCTACCCACTTTCCATCTGCCACTGCTGCACCGTCGTCAAAAACAGAAGGCAGTTGACATTATTTTAAAAGTACAACAACAATTTTGTAAAATAAAACTTAGATAATTTATAGTAAACTGGCGAAGTATCTAAAATACTGCAGAAATTGTCGCCGCACGACCCAAGTTGTACGTCAACGAACACGGTAATTAGTGACAAAACATTTTTAAAGTGTAGTCACGGGTCTTTCCATAATATAATTATCAGTCAAATGTACCTAATTTAATTACCGTAAGATCGATCGATTAATGGGAGGACAAGGATGACGTTTATATTGTCACGTTTATAATTGGCATCATTAAAAATTTGTTCGCAAATACCAACGTTATTATTTCTGAAAAAAATAACGAAATATTTTAAATTTTGTTTTAATTACCTTGTGTTTTTATTGTATTATACATACATTTATGTAAGTAATTTCAAATAACACTTACAATCGTAATAAGTCAATCAACGTGGGAATATTTAGCTTTTCGTGTATGTCTCGGGTTAAAAAATTGGCGAAAATGTAAGCGTCAATATCGTAAGATCTTACGTCTATATTAGAACTGAATTAATTATAGACAATCGTATCGATGCCTTCAAATACAGCCGATTGAAATTAAATACTCATCACGACTTGTCCAATTGTTTGAGTACACTTCAAATATCGAAATCTATGGTTCAATAAGAAACGTGTGGTACACAGATTTTCAAAATTTTAAGTTGAAGGTAGATAAAGCTAAGCCCTCGTTCACTAAGCTTCGATAAAATTTCGACAATAAATAACGTTACAGCATCCGCTCATGGAATTATCGAGTTGCCATCAAATATACGCACACGAAACGTTTAATATAATGTATTTCATGCGTTGAACAATAATTTACGATCCTGTAAAGACTAATTAGACACATTAAAATGATTGCCTAAAGTCGTCCGTTGTTTGCAAAACTGAGTAACCGACTCCGTTTCGTTATCCGCCGTAATGGACTATAGTAATGTACGTTTAGTAAACGGAATACGGTTGTAACGGTCAAAAGCTTCGTGAAGGAAATTATTTTTCGAAATTTTGTCATCTCGATCAAATTATAACGTTCTTCGAAACGAAAATTAAAAATGTATCTAAATCACCGGGCGTTTAATAACGTAACAACGGTACGATATATCATCTCGTAATTAACCATCCGTTAGTCGCTTAAATTATTACGTGTAAATCTCAAATTATATTCGTCTCGCAATAATGTCGGTTATTATTATCACTATTGTTAATTTAATATTGCCAAAGATCGTCAAAATTCCAAACAATCCTCAACACTGTTCACCGTAAACATTAGTCACGTTTAGTCTCCAATGTCGTTTTGTATCGCTAGCTTGGTTTTGGAGCTCTATGTAATAGAACTAAGTCATACGAATTGTCTTTAACGTTTCACGCTAAATTTGATACGCGTTAAATTTGGCCGACATTATCTACCGGAATTTCCGTGAAACAACACAAAATCCCCTCGTAACACCTATTTTAGAATTGAAGATCTTGTCATTGATAATCAGTATGAAAGATAGATAATGTTTTACCTACGCCGCAACGGTTTAGTAAATCTTTTTCGCCTTAAATCCACGGCACGTTAAACGTCCAACAGACATTACTTATAACTTATTGCCTCCGTCAATCGCCGTATTGTTTACTAAATATGAAATTTATTATTTGCCATACGAATCCTACCAACGTATTGCAGGGACTATAATGTAAGCGAATAAGTGATACTCGTGAACAAGATCGTAAGCCGATTACCTCAATTATTCCCTAACATTTTCATATTATATTATTTCTCTTACAATTTGTATAAGTTTACACATACGTATATAATAATTAAATACCACAATTAAACATTAGAGTGAATAACAATCGCTTAACAACAATTTCATACGAAAATTTATTAATTTTCTTTTTCTCTATACTATAGTATAAATTTCTTTGATAAATATTTTTTCGTAATATATATAAATATAATAAATTCTGGAATATAATTCTTGTTTAATTGTACAACTAGAACCACACAGTTCTTAAAATATGAGACAAATCTATAATTTTGTATTTTATTTATTTACTTTTTTTAAATTAAGCTTACATTGCGTTTATGTCATTTTTTATTACATAAATACCTTTCCCTAAATTCGAGTAAATATCATATTTCATTTTTAATGACGATTAAATTGTATTTTGTTTTTAACTCGTAAAATCGGGAATAAGAAATTTTAATCTATATTAAATGTTTGTTTTCGTTAATCCGTGATATCTATTTATATACATATATACAGACCTACAATTTATAGGTAAGCATTTGAAACGGCATTTTGTCCGAATTTTTATATTTTTTCAAAGCATTATTTAAAGGTTCTTTGAAATTAATTTATAATTTTATAGAGCTTCAATATCTGTACTCTATAAGCAATATCAGAAATGTTTAAACTACACACAGACATTTCGATATATATATATAATATTAAATAAGTTAGGTAAACCCAATTTACATAGTATCCAATTTATTAATCTAAAAATATATCAAATATATTAAGAAGTATGACGTCAATATTATTACGAGTGAAAAAGTCCATTAAATAGAATAGTGTATCACTTAATTATGAAATAATTCTCGGTGCATTTACCAGATATTATACTAGTGGATAAGTTTCTATTGTAAAATTCCTGTCCAATAGATGTTCACAACATAATATTTTCAATTTTTGTCTCTTTTGAAAAAAAATTCTTTAAGGTGAATAAAATACAATTGACGTCTACGCCACTTTAATCGTATCAGAAACACGAAACGTTTGAACGTTACAGAAGTTATAAATGCACTAAATTTATTTGAATAAAAGAAAAAAAAATTGTCACAAATAGTTCGTAAACCCGTATTTATTAATTATCAAAATAACGATGCGACGAATATTTGAAAAATCTCGATTCGCAAAATAATATAAACAATATCTTTTTATCGCATTCGTAAAGTAATTTACAACAAAAATGTACACTGTCATTGATATTGTTAAGTGATATTTATTATTTTGACAGTCCGGTGTTTAATATAAATTATTATAAATAACGTATTTATGATTAATATGTTATTAGTCCAGATTTATCGTGTAAATTCTCTCATATTTTCACACAACTATCTCAATTTTAACTTTGCTTGAGTACATTTATTTCTTGTAACAGTTTTATTTAATCTTATTTCAGTTATTTTTATAAATTAAATTTACGATATAATAAATGACTAATTTTTATGAAGAAATGATATTTATAACGAAATTTATCTTAGCTTCGATTTTTTTTCATTTAGGATTTTAACTACGACAGTTGTAATTCATCATTTGTCATTCGATATATTGCAATAGTAAAAACGTTATGAACGATTATATTTAATTTTAACTCGTAAATACGATTGGTGGTAAACAACCGAATGTTTAATTGGCCGGAAATAAACGAAATATATACCATATATCCCACCGTTACGTATTTCGCCTCAATAGCGTGTTCCATATGCGAATTTTCGCGCGAAACTTGGCACGATATTAATACCATTCTTATGATACAGTATAAGTCGATAAAAACGTGTAAAATCCCAAAGAGATATTTGTTTTCCTTTTTTAATGTATAAACATAATCCTCGAACACCTAGAAGGGCCTAGGGTTTTTGCGAATGTTGGCAAACGTAGGGAAGTAAAAGCGTAAATTGTTTTTGCCCTTTTTTATACGAAGCAAATATAACCTAGACGTAAACGTAAACAACCGAGTAATGTTTGCCATTTGTCGTCAAGAACAGAAATATTGCTTAGGGGTAATTATACACGATTTCGTCGAACGCGCCAAACAAAAAAAAACACAAACAGTATGTGCGGAAACGAGGCGAGGACCCAGCAAAACAAAAATACGTTTGTTTGAATTCGAAAAAATTCTGTTATAACGCGTGTCAATATAAGCGGTGAAGAATAGATAATTACGTTTTCATTATTTGAGAATTCACGTTCGAATTGTTAGTCTTTGTAGCGTGAAGTTCGGTCCAGACCACTGGTGGTTGTATTTAGTATCGGATCACTCCATTAAATACCAGATCAAAATTCCTGTCTTGGATAATATTCTGATAAAATTTACTCAGTTTCCGATTATTCGCTAGTTGTCATTGTATTATTATTATTCGAGTTGTAAACAAATTACCGAATCTTTGTAAAAGAGGCATAGAAAAAATATAAAATACATGTTCTAGCCAAATTTTAACCTAAAGCATATATATAAAACGCAGCATTCATATACTTATTGAAACTACGACTATCGTCGGAAGTGATTTATATAAAAATAAAAACAAACAAAAACAAAATACGTGTATGCAAAATCAACTTTAACTACTGATTAATAGTACTATTAACACTATCAACGTATAAACTAAATAACATTTTGGTTTCCCTCGTTTTTTACCGTGTTAAACGAAAACACGTTTAAAAACCATTGCGAGTCCTTTTGTAACCCGCCTTGGCCGAAGCTCTTTAGGTATAGGGGAGACGACACAATACACTGTTAACGCGGGTATTACACTAGCATTCCAAATGCGTTAACTACATAGTATTTAGTATGTTGCTGAGTACAAAGATGAAATTATAACAAATTATTCGAGAATTTATTTATTATTTATTTGACATTATATATATATATATATTTTAATTCGTCCCAATTTTTGGTAGGTCGGGTATTTATGTTTGATTTAGCAGACCGCTTATAAATTTCACTCCAGCTAATACGAGTCTACCCACAATATCAACCTTGCACTTACGAGATAAATCACGTTGTTTATACTCATAAATATCAAAAGTATCCGATTTTTGATAAAAATAAAAAAATAACGAACAAACATAAGAAATAATTTATATCACTTTGGATAGTTTCGAGTTCTATATCCGATTTCGGGTGTAATTTATTCGGCCAGTATCGGAGGTTACATAAACAATCGAACGAATAAAGTGTTTTTACTTTTATTAACGAATTTTTCGTTTAAGTACAATTCAAAACTGTACAATGTTTTTCGGAAAATTGATCCGTTTACTTTTTTATGGTACAACTCGCGTTTGTTTATGGAAAATGGTTATCAGATTTATTAGAATCAGGTCGGAGATTATAACCAATATTGCTCAAAAAATGGCAAAAAAAATGTAAATGTATGTAAATATTCAAAGAACGTGATATTTTCCAATTTCCTCTGTTATATTGGATATTACATTGACATCGTGAATGGCATCGCTACGATTACATAATACATTTAAATTATATACGAAAAATGCACGTAGTTGTGTTCCTGGAACTTTTGAAACTTTCCAAAGAATTTTAATTGATTCGATGAAAACACGGTCGTCTTTTAATATATATATATGTATATTGTTTTGTCGAATGAAATTATTTTGAGTAAACACACAAACAGTAATGTAATGAATTTTAAATATTTAAAATTCGAATTAATAAAATATTTGTTTTTATCCATGGTAGGGGAAGAAACGAAGAATAAAAAAAATAGTTCGTTCCAATTTTACCGGGAGAAACTTACTTAGCGTTAAGAACATAGGAAAAAAAAAGTCTTTTGTATTAGAACCGAAAATTGAATTGCTTTTTTATTCGTTTACCTAACGTTGACCGGCCAACAATAAGTAATTACGTTTTTCGAAATTAAATAAACTCGCCATTCGTAAAAATAATACTGGGATAAATTAATTTCAAGCTGTAAAATGTTTATTATTTCGTTTTAATCGAAATTATAAACTTTAGATAAAAGGAAGTTCAAACTCTCTCCGTGTTGACGGATATTAATAATTTAATAGTGTTTACATCGCTGCTCGTTCAAATATTTCGGAGAATAAGGCGATCATTTTTAGATTACTTCCGAACTTTTTAGAATTTTCGATTTTCCGGTTAACCGTTAAGTACTAAAATGACGTAAACGCTCCTTTCACTAATTTTCAGTTGTTTTGACGAAGTTTTAACAGAAAATCACCAACTGCTAAACGAAATAACGCGCACGAGTTCCAACATCCCCGTCATTATTGAAAGTGAATGAGCACCCTTCCCTCAGATCATGGTATTTGCAGTGACCACCCGCGACGATTTTTTATCCGCGATTACAATTCGAAAACCTTGCTACAACTCAGACGAATATCACCGTCACGCGGTCGTCATCGTTCGATACATTCCAGCGGGATTTTTGCTTAATTTGAACCGACATTCAATCGCGACCATTCGTTTAATCGTAAAAATTATGACCTTACGCCACGAACACATGTACTCCAAACCGATACTAGTGACTAC
>JAIPRN010002512.1:0-29723 GCA_025469175.1 Geopemphigus sp. TES_GeoC_2020 | reverse complement strand
CAAACGTGTGTGTGAGAATTGGCATTAATCTGATAAACAGAGTATAATAAAAAGACGTGACTCATTCCGTTGTTGAACGTTCACAATGTTACGCGTCACCGAGATAATTTCGTCCTTGCAATATTGTTTACAACCGCTGTGTTTTGTTCGCGGTATCTGCGATTTCTTCCCTTTATTTGAATGAACTGCGCATCCAAAAGTTTCACACCAAGAAGGGGGGGGGTCGTTTCTATGGTTAAATTACACGTTCTTATTACTTGGACGAATCGCGGACGCCATACCGAAAATTATTCGGCCGGCTTTGAACGCTTTAATATTGGCGTGGGCCCTGCGTGGAACGAACCAGCCGACCGTGTGCCCGAAGACGTCCTTAGTGTTGTTGACATTCAAATTCGAATATCCAAAAACTTACGCGCGAATTACGATTACCGAAGCTATACTACAGTCCGTTTTCGTGACATAACTAAGCTACGAACTCCGCGACATTAACGTACGGGACAGCGTCATCCTGTGGTCCAAGAAGAACAAAGTTACAGACATTTCATCTTTTCTTCGCACTTTTGATAATTCAAAATTTAAGTTATCGTTATATTTATATAAAAAATAAAAATAAAACGGTTTTCTTGCTTTTTAGACAATAAAGTTAAAGAAAACACTTACCGATAAATCAAATTCTATTCGTTACAAAAGTATAAATAACAAAATATCGGATAGAGCAAAGATTATTATGTATGTTAAATTTCAGCAGCACACTATTTACGTGTATTAAATATACATATATATAAACATAGTGTTTATTTCGAAAGCTGACTTGTTAGACGTATCCTCTTAAATACGTTTCATATTCGTCGAAAAGTTTTTGTATTTTGATAAAAAAATCCCAGATGATTCTTTCCCGCCTCTCACCCCTTATCACGATAATTTCGACGATGGTATAAATCATGTTTAAAAAAAAAAAAGAATTATACTGGCTACCGGTCAGCTCGTTACCAAGGAACGAAGTCTATATAAACGAGTACGAGACGAAAAACAATCACATTTGTGACGAACTATGACGCGATCACTGATCATAAAAATAATTTTTTTTTATTTTCAAATCCATACAAGGTGTACGTTGAAACCAACCCAATATTATACACGAAATGAAGCCGGTCGATAGATTACTCAATCATTCACTCTGATAATATTGGATATTTCTAAGTATGTTATACGACTAAAGGTAATTTTCTGCCAACGTCTTCGTGGTCGAAGGATAGAATACAACACAATTATGTTTACGTAAGTCATGGTATATTATAATAAGTGATAAATTTTTCGATCCCTAGCTCCGACATTTGTGTATACCCGACGTGGTCAACGTCGTTGTGGAGGATGGAGGTTTAATCATATTTAATTTTTATGTTATTTAAAGATTTATTTGCAAAAAACAAAAGTTAACAGATTATATGTATCCCTTTAACACCGTTTCAATACACTAAGTGTAAATATATTTTATTCTTGCATCTACGAAAGCTGAATGATAAAGTTTAAAAGTTCTTTATGTCAACTATTTTTTAAATTTATTTTGTTTTAAGAATACGTTCGATTGTCTTGCCGGAATACAATAAGTAACCAAGCGATATTTCGAACTAACTACGGCCATTTATGAAGTAAGAGAAGAAGAAATGCTGTTGGCTAAAATCAAAACATACCAATTTGCCCATTTTCCTTAGCAATAGTTTCGACCTACTGACAAGCATTACAAAATTTTAACACGTTGTCGGGGATATTTGAAGAGTTACCTAAGATTTGTTCATTGTGAAGGTGAACCTTGAATATTTAAGTTCTTATGTTTTCGTATCAATTATACCGTTTTACGAAAAAAATTTCTTTTAAATCCAATTAAGAAAATCGATCAGAAAATGTATTGGCTAAAAACAAAACGAAACTAATCCCACGTAAACCTTAACAAACGTACTGTTACACTGAATAGAGTTACGAAATTTAATTATTTTGTATCCAGAAGTCCAATGTTTATGTATGTAAGTTCCTTATTTTAACTACATTTTTAACTTTTTCTGTTTTAGGATTACATTCAGTCATCATTGTGGAAAGACAATGAGTAACAAGACGATATTTCGAACATATTGCGGCCATTTATGACCTAAGAAAAGAAGATGAAATCTGTTGGCTGAAAAATACAACGAAGGAATGTGATTAAAAAAAAATCGGATAAACGCTTAACATAATAGATAGCGTGTATTTCTTGACAACAGTTTCGACGTAAGGACTAGTAATAGAAAGTTTTTTTCATTTTGTCGTCGAGTAAATACGTAAGTTTTTCGAGTCAGTTACACGTATATATTTTTTATATATAGCAATTCTCTTTTTGAAAAAATATTAAGTGACAAACCATTAAGTGAAATTAGTTGCACAAAATTATCAATCGAAGAAAGAAGAACAAAAGTTGTTGGTTAAAATCAAAACATAACCGACTGCGTGTTGCCTATGACAACCTTTTCTATTAACCGATGTGCGAAACATAGTTTTTTTATTGCGGCACTGAACAATGGAGAGTTACTACTTAGATCTAACCCAAACTTTCAAAACATTGGTGTGTATTTATCTTAAACCATTACCCGACTTATCGTAAATAACAACGTGATATTACATTATATAACATATTATATTTACTATAATCTACATTTCTTGAAAAATAATACAAATACGAAAAAAAAAAATTATCTTCTGCACTGTTGGCTTAAATCAAAACATAAAAGATTTCGCGTATCTTATATCAACCGTTTTAATATATACCGACAACCGTTAAGATACGTCTACATTAGGGTAATGTACATTGAATAGGTAATTACATAGGTTTTTTCGTTTCAATTACATTTATTATTGTTAGAATTTGAACTAAGTGCGGAAAGTGTAGAAGAACAAAAAAAAAACTATATCGTCTTACTAAGAAACGTTGGTTAAAGTCTTCATTGTGTCGCGGAACGTCAAGTAGTTAAATACTTAATTTTTTCTTGTCAATTACAAATAAAACAAATAATTTTGAAGGCGATAGTGGAAGCCATCCAGTGTACAAAACATTTTGATGTAATAAATCTGAGTATAATAATAATTTCATTCAAAGAGCTTATTAGAACATTGGGGCATTTTTTTTATGTGGAAAATTGAAAAAATTCGTCGTATACTAAATGCAAAATAATACCATATTCAAGTGGAAATCGAAGAAAATATAAAAATTCTTGAAAGGAAATATTTGAGTTCTAAATATATACATGACAAATCAAATGGTATATTTGTCAAGATAAAAAAATTCGTCGATTAAAGAATAAATAATTTCTCTCGAAAAATATATTCGCTAAAAACAAAACCGTAACATATTATGCATAACCAATAGACATTGTTTTAATACACCGAATATCATTGGGAAATTTCTTCATTATATCATTGAAAATTTAATGGATAGATACGTACTTTTTTCGAGTCAATTACGGTTTAAACTATATACGCAAAAGAATTGTTAATCAATTATTATATATAAAAGAACATTTATGAACCGAAGAAAGAAAGAACTAAATATGTTAGCTAAAATCAAAACATAAATGAATGCGAGTTGCACACAACAACCGTTTCTACGTACTGAATTGCGTTTCCAAATTTCTTCATTGTGTTCATCAACGTTGAATAATTATTAATTTATAGAAAATGAATAACTTAGCCCGAACTGTTAAAACATATGTACATATGTTATTTAAACTATTACCCGATTTTTCGTAAGGAAGTAAGTGATTTTATATAAAATTTATCACATAGTATAATATATATAATATACTTAAAATTTCGCTATTAATAATACAATTAGTAATAAGAAAAACGAACGTCTGAACTGTTGACTAAAATCAAAACATATCCAATTGCGCGTACCTCGTGAAAACTGTCTTAGTATAAGGACTAGTGTTAAGGTGTGCCTTCATTGGGTCGCTGAATTTTAAATGGGTAATTACATACGTTTCATGTCAAATACACTTTGAATATATATGTATAATAAGTGTTAAGTAATAATCATGTTCAAAATACAATAAATGGTTTAACAACGAGTCGTATTATGAGTGGCCAATTATGGACCAAAGTTAAAAAACAAAAATTGTTGGCTAAAATCATAACAGTACAAATAGCACGTTTTTCTTGACCACTGTTTCGACAAACCAACAAGAGTTAGAGAAAGTTTCATAAAATTCTGAAACATCGAGAAAGTATGTAAGTTCTTTAAGTCAATCATACATTAAACAAATTATTTTTTAAAGACGATATAGAATATAATTATTCAAATTATTACAGTTTACCAACTTCAACACACTACATTTACGATGACGCCAAAGCACAAAAAAACAAAATAGTAGCGGCGCTATACAGTGAATAACAACGTATGAAGTTTTGTACCTGAGTACAATATGATTTCGTTGTCAAAATACAGTAAACGACGAAAGGTTAAGTAAAACTTAGTTACCAGAGGCCAGTTATGAACCGAAAGAAGGAGAACGAAAGAAGTTGGTTAAAATCAAAGTATGTACATAACCTAAACAATTAATAGATTTATCGTTAATAATTTAGTGATAATATATAATATTTATCACATAGTATTTTACATTTATTATAATATTATGATAATTATTTTTCGATCTCTCGAAGTCGAACACGGTCAACTGGGTAAGAACACCATTCTGTTCAACTTGTACTTTTGAATTGCGTTCGAATATTTTGATAATATTCGCCTTTACGATACTTCTCAATCGCGTTCCCAAATATTTCTCGTACTCACGACCTCGAGACAAATAACTGTAATAACTCAGTAAAACTTTCCCCTTTCCACATATCCACACACCACTCATCATATTCTCCCACTAGCTCCCTCCCCGGGGCTTATCCGTTTATCCTACTAATTTAATCCTTTTATTTTTATTTTTATTATATTTTCTTGTTTTTTGAGTTATTACAGTATTATATCGCGACGAATTAAGTTCAAAAGTGAAATTTATTAGGAAATAAAAAGCCGTACTTATTATAGCGGACAACTAACAACCCGTGTGTAGGCTAATAACGTTCCATGCCCTTACAAATTATATAATACAAATTACCTTGGCCGAGTCTAGAGATTCTGCCTTTATATAGTTGTTCATGAATTTTATTATTTTCTCCATACACCAATTCTAAAACGAATGAACCATTTGCGACATTTTGATTATTCGTTCTGTATATTTTTCAGGCGTAAAAATAAATATAATTCGTGAATCGTTTTTCTTGAAAACGCAAATCAACACTTCTTTATTTCACGTAATAAATATAACTGTTATTTTCGTTACTACATTACGAAATTACCTACATTTCTTATTCAACGTCGCTGTTTTCAATCGGCCAGCATATCGGTTGTTATGGATAAGTAAATTTCGTTTATTTAAATAAAATAACATAATAATACAACGTTAGTATAAACATTGAATGTGGTTTTAATATTTTTTGTATTCTTATTTAAAATGTTCTCGAATTTTTTCGCTAATACATTTTGATATTTCTTACTACAATAATTACGAGTAACTATATTTATTTATTTGCTTAGGTCGTTTAATATTTTCTGTAATTATTTTACGCATTTTATCGATTGCACTTAATTTATATTTATTTTTAAGAGCGATATTGTGCATAATATTAAGTTTGTAATTATAATTCTATTTAATTAAATAGACTCTGGTTTATAAAACAAGAAGTTGAAATTGCGCTTTTTTATGTAAAAGAACGATTGGAATTATAAGAAAACAATAGCTTCAGTGAGTGTTAAACTGTAATTTTTTTTCATCGGTCAAAATACATCGGCAGCTATGGGCACTTGTATATACAATTACATAGTTCAATAAAAACAAGTTCCAAGCTCTAATTATTTTCGAATGAAATTTGCATCGAATCAAATTTGATATAAAAATTTTCAAGGCAGAATTTACAATTGTCCCCATAAACCATAAATAGGCACCCTTCTAACCAAAAAATTAATTTTTCCTATCGAAAACCGCTCGTTTCGCCCATAATAAAATATAAATATTTTCAGTATATTCCGATTCTTTATATATTTAACATTACAATATGCTAGACGATTACTTTTAGCCTAATGTAATTATACTATGCGTATGTATGTATATATATTTATCATTAATATATATATATATATTTTTAATTTAATACCTATACATTTTTTTATTGTTCAAAATACATCAGCAACTATGGCCACTAGTATATACGTTTACATATTAAACTGTAAATAGCAATAAGGAAATATTACATATATTATATATAAAATATACTATATAAGTTGATCGTTTAATATCATGTTCCACTGTGAATTTTACTCCACATGTTTCGCACAATGGAGGTTCTCCCTTGGACATCAAAAAGCTGTGTGTTAAAATTATGTGCCCTATTTGCAAACGATTGATTACATTTTTTCCTCTTTCACACATAACGGAGTTTCTTCATACCTGGATGTGGTTTTTTTACTGTGTTTAGCTTGGTATTAAACTGTTGCCACTGTGCCATTTGTGTGTTTTAATATTGTGTATGTATTTCTTTAAATCTGTGAAAGTGATTAATTCAAATAGTGGTGTTTCGAATGAAGTGGCAGATTTTTGTGCTACTTGGTCCGCGCTTTGGTTCTCTCTTATTCCTATGTCGGCTGGAACCCATATAAAACTTATTTGTTTTCCTATTCCGTAGGCTTTACATATAAAGCCTATATATATATTACATATAATGTCTTTTATGAACATGGCTGTATTAGTTGACTTTTCTGTATTTTTGAGGCTGTTAAAACTACTAAGTCACTTTATATTATATATTTGTTTTTAGTGGTATCTTCGGTATAGTATATATAATGTATATGTTCGGTGTTCATATTGTTTTGTCCACCCTTGTATATATTTCTTACTACTTTGTATATTACTAATGACTTAGTTGTATATATTGAACATTTTGGGGATATTTTATACCATAAAATTTTATTTTTGTTTATTACTATTAGATTGATATCGAACAGGAATCTTTTTTAACTCTGCTAATTTGAGGTTAACATCAAATTAAGTTATTCTCATTACAACTACTATATTAAATATACAATATTTCAATATAAGTTATTGGAAAAAAAATAACGATCGTTACCGGTTATTCATTATAAAGCGGGTACAAGAACAATTTGAAAATTGAAAACTCCGTTAAATAAAATACCGTTTAATAAAATATCTTTTTTAACTCTGCTAATTTGAAGTTAACATCAAATTGAGTTATTCACATTACAACTACTATATTAAATATACAATATTTCAATATAAGTAATTGGAAAAAAATAACGATCGTTACCGGTTATTCATTATAAAGCAGGTACAAGAACAATTTGAAAATTGAAAACTCCGTTAAATAAAATACCGTGTAAATAAAACGTGTTACCTGGAAGTAATTAAAATATCTGGGTCTATACGAATACCTGCAACTTAAACAATCGTTACAGATCCGTCAACATCGCGAAATTAACGTGTTCAAATTTTGTCTGAAATCTGAAAATACCATGACGATTTTTATATTAGTTTAAAATTCGGCTCGTCATAACGTCATACTTGTATTGAAATCGTTCGTCTCTTTAGCGGATGATTTGTTATCGTCGTTAGTCGACTTCCTCTCCATTGTCCATAGAATTTAATATGTAACCTATAGCCATTCCGCTCGAAAGTTTCGCGACGTTCAATACTTTGATTACCGGCCACAATCCATTCGTGATATAATTCGTGGATTTATAGTATTCAAGAGTTTTCGCCCAGCCATTGGCAAAGCACCAAATCGTATAAATTATTCCGAGCACCACGTGTTTGAATAACATAAACGATGCTTTATATAGGCCAGTAATAAATTTATACGGTCCTTGATTGAAACTTCGTTTTGCAGTGGAAATAAACATGTTAAATCCTCTCTTTATTAAACGTATGAAATTTATGGGTGCTCCAAATTGTTCCATCGAGTTTACTATGTTACTGGTGTTGCTTATCAGCTTTTCTTTATAATGCATTAACGCGTTTTGGTTGAGTTCATCCAATGTCACATTCTTATTTTGGAATTCCGGCAAATGAATTAACAAATGATTCAATTGTAACAAATTCCAATGCGTGCTTAATACGAGTGGACATGACGATATGTTAAACGTCCTAAAAACTACGTGATTGTCCAGGGTGTCGTTGATAAATGACGATGGTAACTTATTGATCGGAATAAGTAACTTATTTAATTTATTCAAGTTATCATACGATTCTGACAAAGATCGTTCTGACTTGATATGTATCACTTTAAAAGATTGGAAATAATCCGATAGATAATCGTAAAATTGTTTTTCTATCCAAGCTTCCAAATTCAGTAACGACACTTGCACATCGAAAAGACCTTAAAAAACACGCAACAAAAATAAACAAAATTTGTGAATTATAACACAAATTTATTGGACGTGGTAAATTTGATATGATATCGTTGAAAATATTTTAATACGTTTTGGAGCTGATCGATATTACGTTATAAATTATGTTCTTCGTGTCGTTAGAATATCAAACTTTGTAAGAATATTAAACATTTTTACTAACGTATTTTATCGTATAAAAATTTAATACCTGATGTATCTGTTGTAGAAGAAACGAAAAAGTGTGACCAGTAAAAACTCTTATTTGAAATCGAACTCTTTAATCTATTCCTAGTGACAATCATGACTAAAGAAGGACCCGGTTGCTTTAAATGATCCATCATCTGTGGTAAATATCTCGTAGTGTTTTGTTGTTTGGATATCATCTTTCTAGTTTTCATTTTTTTTGTATTAAAAATGACTGGAAAATAAAATTTGCCGTTATCGTATAAGTTATTTTTAATCTGTATGTTCTCGACTGATAGCGTAAGCTCCATTTTTTCGTTTGTGTCGTTAATCTAAAAAATAAAAACGTTTCCGAAAAATACGCCTACATTTATAATCGTACAAAATGATTCATACTTTATCCAAGGCAATTGTTATGTCTTCAAATGTAGTCGTACATATTTCTTTTAAGTTGAACTCGTTTTCAAATAATACAACTGTTAATGTTTCAACTTGACAGTTTATTGATATCGTAGGTTGTAAGTCTGTGATCAAATACGTTTAATAAGAATCAGATAAATTATATTATCAAAAAAAAACCACCTTAATATTTTTACGTTCAAACATAATGATATTGTAGAAAATACACCGAAAAATATTATCTACCAATGACGATACTCGTTTTCATTCGCGTGGCAATTTTTCATATCGGAATTTTGATCTAAATGTAGAATAATAATTTTCGGTTTGTTCCATCATAATGGATCAAAAAGGTAAAATTTCGGTAGATAAACGTGAATTAATATCGAAAGCGTGTACCAATAATTTTTACGAGATGCCGATTAATTACAGTTTGTAAAATAAAATTGACTAAATATTTTGTCAGTGCTAACCGTAAAGCGCAATATTATTAACGTTATGCCCACAGTTTCTTTAATACAAAAAAAAAAACGTATAAAGATTCAGTACGTTGATAAATACACCAACATATTTAGAACAAAAATATGCGGAGAGCTCAAAAAAACAAACGTCAATGATAATCCCCACACATATGTTTAACGTATAATTGGTTTCTAATAATTAAAGGTATACGTAATCGTTTGAATTGAACACAACGTATTTCGGCGTTCTCGTCAATTATTTTTTGGAGCCAAACAGATACGTCACCAAGAGTCGTGCCAAACAGTCAAGTCGTATAAAATAGATTTTAATTCGTTCGAGCTACGAAAATGATTTTTCCGAAGTACCACGTAGCCACGGGTAGTCTCACGTAAATAATTTTTAGTCTTTTCGGATGAAATCGAAAAAATGAATGATATGAGGTCACGGCTACAAATAGTTGCGATAAATTCGTATTAACGAAATTTTCCAAGTGATTATTATGAAATATAATACGCGGGACATGATGAGATTAAAATGACCACGGAGTTGGACATATTACGCGCATTTCTACGGATTAAGAAAAATCAGTAAATAATTTACCAGGTATTGGCGCTATTTCGTTACATTGAATAGTATCTTTCCAATAGCTGTATAGCGAGAGACTCGAAAAGTCACGGTTAACGAGCATATCGTCATATTTCGGTTTCAAAATCACATGCCAAGTGAACTCTTTCTTGATTACCAAAATTTCAATATTGCCGTCCGATTTCGTGACGGACGCCGTACACTCGAAACTATTTAATTCCACCGTTCCGAACCAGTCTGAAAACATATTTTCCGTGTTTTATTATTTCACCATGCTCTCGGCGGTCGTTCCTCGAACGGCACACTACTCACCGAGGTCATTGGATATGTCGGCTAAATAGATGATCGTTCCTTCGCCGACCAGTGCCGATTCCGGAAAGGATAACTGCGACGTGCTCAAGGCCGGGATTTCGTACGACCAATTCCAATGGGCCGCGAACCGCACGGGATTGTCGAACTTGAAGCCGTTTGTCACTGTTATCGTGGTCGTGGGACATACGTTGTTGAATACCAGCTGCGGATACGGTTGGTTATGCACGTTGATGACGCAGTATTGATTTTCATATTTTTCGAAAGTGAGGTAAAGGTTGGGAGCCACTGGATTGGTATACGAGAAAATCACAGGCCAAAACGCTTGCGACAATAACGACGACGACGTTCTGTTATTTATCGTTTCGAGGATGTTGTAATTTTCATTCAGCAAATCGGGTAATTTGATTGGGTAACTGTGCTTGCTCTTGTTCAACAACGATATTGTCACGTACCGATCGAGCTGCTGGTTGATGAACGCACTGTTGTGGCTGAACTCATCGACTAGTGACCAAAACGTCAATGGTTTACCGCTAAACAAACGATATGATCACGATTAGTATAACGGTCTTTCGCATGAAAGATACGCGCGTCTGTTTACAAATTTTTCTGCATGCCTTTCGGCAAATGTACGGACGCCATGTTCTGGATGTTCGGCATTTCGTACACAATCGACGACGACAATATGGTAGACGCTGAACACATCGGCTGTATTAACACGTTTGTTGAGCTACAATTGCACGCCAGGTACTGATTTTGAAAATGTACGATCTTTATACTGTTATTGGTCATTATATTTGCTTTGAACTCTGCCATCTGAAATGCGTTTAAGACGGGCATTAAGTTACGGAACGCGACTTAATCGATATATGCCCGAGAACGTTAGAAATATATCTTTTCGGGGCTTTATATTTTCGACGTCCGAAAATGTTAAGAATCCGATCATACTTAGCTCGGACGCGTTAATTAAGTCTTTTCTCATCTATGCCACATATAGAGCGTACGCGTTACTAATATTAACTTGTATTAGTCGATGGATTTGTGCAATAAATAAACGCGCTATTTTTTATTTATACAAGTATCGTGTTTGACGTAGTTGTTAAATGAGTGAACGAGGTAACTAAATTCTGGATTCTTGAATGGATAACAGACGAGATATCGTAAATTGTTTAAAGATGACATGAAACTTAAACTGAAACGAACTGCGAAGTCTATTATCGGCAATCGACGAAACCACCGTAGCCACGAATTACTTATTACGGCTCGAAGACAGTTAGACGAGTAATTAGAAACTACAAAAAACGAATTCGTTTGGAAATTAAAAATACTTTTTGAACGGAATTTATGCAGAATAATTTATTTATCGAAATATTAACAAACACGACAACAGCGAAATAACAAACGGAAATCGTTGAGATTTAACGAATTCGGAACGAATGACAAACAAGTGTTCAGGACACGTGATAGACGGGAAACCACGAATGAATGCAAATCGCGGAGTTTTTTTTATTTATTATACACTCACGATCTTTCTGTTGATCAATATATTCACGTTCGATTGTTTGCCTAGTTGTATTACGTGGCCTTGCGAACTTGGGATATAATTTTCATTGATAGTTGTCAATAGTGACAGATTCTGTTTGACTCCGATATAAAATGGATTCTGGAAACAAAAGGAGATATATTTCGTTTTAACGGTTAAATAATATTATTTAATCGGCCCTCGCGTACGTTATACACCGCAATGGGCGGAACAATGACAGACATATTTTTCAATATTATGGAGTTCTTTTCTCTCGACAAATATAAAAATAAATTCTGTCCAGTCGTGTTTACTATTAAAGCCCACGGCCGTATCGTTAACAGCCGAGTACTCATGTCCACGTTACTGACAACGTCATAATAATTGTTTAACTACGAAAAAAAATCAGCGTTCAGTTTCCATTCGCTTATTGTTTCGAACACAAATCGTGTTTTATTACCGTTATGTCCGTCGTTGAATTTAAATAAATCTTTTCCTGCTTTTGCCACTGAACGTTGTTGAACCGTGAGCCGATGAACGGCCATTTCGAATGTATGTCTTCCTCCGACCACTTGCGTTGCTGCATGTTGAAATCACGTTGTTGTGTAACATTAAATGTGTTTTTGTGCGCCATGTTCTCAAGGTTTTTAATTTTGTGCGATAAAATTAGGGGCCTCGACATTAAATTCTTACTACAATCACAACCGTTTTATTATTGTAATAATACATAACCGCTGCTGTTTAACGAAAGCATTCGCTTACTTTAATTCCAATAATAATGCATTCTCTGCGCTGACTTTATCTTTGTAAACAATTGGTAAAAATATTGACTGAACTTTGCTCTTTTGATTCATTTGTTCGATGACCGATCTAACGTTAAATTGATTATGATGCGTTCTGTTTTTCAATAGCTGGATCACTTTTAGTTCGACGTCAAACGGCAAATACGAATGAATGACGAATGGTGACAATAACAAAATCTGTCGAATGCAAATGCGCACAATTACTTTAAATAATATTCACGTAGAAGTCGAACGTTTTTCGTCTCACTTGTATTTTAGGTATTATATTGTTGACTCTTTTGATAATCACGTGACACAAAACATGTATTATGGACTTGGAATATTTTTCAGGTACTAAAATAAAACGCGTTCGGGTATTTAAATAAAATTGTTAAATACCCGAATACTTCAATAATATCAATTGACGATAATAGTATTACCTTCTATAATACTGCTAAATATTTCTTCTTGGTTGTTAATGAAGTCGTTTATGATGGTCACTGCGTTCGACCATACACAATGTCTATTGAATATTCGCAATGCGATCAATAATGTGCAATTGACTGGTTTAAACATCAACGATGGTGAACTTTCACGATTTTTTACGAGTAAGGTGAATTCTTCATTCATCGTTTCTTTGAAGTCGATGTTTTGAATTTTCGTAATACGCGCCTCGAAGACACATTCGCTTTTGTTTAATAACATCAACGTGCTGTTAACGTGTATCTGAAAAACGTTTCATGTCGATAATAATTTTAACACGTCTTTGTACACGAGACACTTTGAATAAAAGTATTTTTAGTCAGACGTCTTATTCGTATTACTTTAATGATGTTTTGTAACTTTCTTTTGAATTTTAATTTTAAAGTAATGTCTTGTTTGTGGTTGACTTTGACAATAAAATATATAGTATTTTTATCGGACAAGTTCACAAGTTCTTTGCTCCAATATACCCTAAAAATAAAACGCGATTATTTCAAACGATATTCTGATAGTCGCGCGTGCACGCATGACCCGAGGTAGAATATTTACCCGTCGTCGGTTTTGATAGCAAATTTTAAGTGACGTTCCTTGTTGTGAACAAGCCACGAATAATTATAGTACTCTCTACTATTGAGAACGATATTCTCATCAGTTTTCGCTTGACCAAATCTATTTACAAATACGAAACAATAATATTGAATTGAAAACACGTGATAATTATACTTACATAATCGTATAAATGGTGTTGTTGATAATAGCGTAGGAAATATAATCGTGCGAAGGATTTAACCAAAATCTCGTAAAAGGGGACAGAAAATTTATCATAATAGGCGAAATTGAATATCGAATGGCTTCCGATTGAATGTCAAGTTGATTTTGTAATGCTGAAATAATATCAACGATAAGTCTCGGTCCGGTTATTTCGTTACGATTTGTGTCGATTAATAATAAAACAAATTACTTGGATTTGTGGCATAAGTGAAATGTATGAGGGAGTCTAGGAATTTCATATACTTCTTATAAACAAGCAGTTTGATATTTGATTCCATTTTTACTGATATAATCGTTTCATCTAATCGTTAAAAAAATATATATTTTTATATTTATCTAGAAATAATAATTTTAACAAATTAGTTTACTTTTGTAAGTGCGATATGTAATGATGTTTATTTTATTCAATTTTATAAGCATTTTTTGATGTAGTATTGTATCATTGGAGACACATTTGTAAATTTGATCGACATTCAAATGGTAGTAATCGAATAGAAAATGAACCTTTCCAAATAATACACACGACCAAATATTATTTATTTATTTATTTACTTATCGAATAGAATTGCATACGAACTTTGGTAGTCGGAATAGAAAAGATGATTTTTGAAAATGGCATAAAATATGGTGAAAAATACGAATCAACTTTTACACTCAAAACGGAATTCCTAAAACAATACAAAAATAAATATGTAAATAAAGACACGTTAGTTATGAGACAAGTTTCCTTTTCAAGATAAAATCGGTTGCAAAAATTGAAACCTAGCGAATAAAAATACTGATATTAGTTCGTAAACTGTACGTGCGTAAAAGTTACCATGTTTTTGAATTTGTTTTTAATAACAGATCTCGGTTGTGAATGATCATTCGCCAAGTATTGGAAATTCCTTTTTCCATTTCAATTTTTGTTACTAGTATGTGATGGTCTGTTAAATGCAAACAACTACTAATGGTCGAACGGACCGGAATTTGCATTTCGTTGTACCAATACAGTTCAATACTTTTAGTTTGCTGCAAAAGAGAACAGACGTAAGTACTGAATTTCGTATTAATAAATACGGTAAATATTTCGTCGTTTACCGCGAATGTCATTTTTAATATAAACGGGCGACGATGGTTTTTTCTTCGCTGCGTTTATTATATCAATTATAACGCGCCCTTAAATTCTCGGAGTAAGTAAAAATAATTAAACTTACATTAAGGTCAATTAGTTTTGATTCTATTGAAATTTCTGTTAACTTTCTGTTTTGCGGATACGTCCACGTAATTTCGAATTTCTCGGAGAAATTTTTCCTCGTGTTAATTTGGTATGGTAAGGGTATGTCCGATATGTTGACGATTTTGAATCTACCCTCAGAGAAATCGTCTTGATACTGTACGCTATTTTCCCAATCTTAAAATACGGAAGATTTTATTATAACTTTATCACATTGTCTCATTTGAAAAGCTTAAGAACAGCACGTGTTTTTCAAAGGTATACTATGGCTTACCATTATGTTGAGTAACAGTAGTTTGAGGTTTAGTCTTCAACAAATATTTGTTAGTATTCCAAATAGACAACAGAATATCGCAATTTTTTTTCGATAAATCTATCGAAGTTGAACTCGTTAACACTTTTGTAACGGAGAACGGCCTTACAGATTTACAATTTGAACAGCGCCGTTTTGTTTTAACGACTATTTTTGTCGGATATAATATAATGTCATTAAGATTGCTATGGTTCGCAGATATGTATAGATTGTTAATCGTTAGTGCTCTATTCATTTCTAAATATTCCGTGTGCATTTGATGTTTTGATTCTCCATAGACGTTTTTAACGTTAACTATTATCACATCTGCGTAAATAAAAAACGAAATAACGTATTTTAATTATTATTATATCGATATCGCTTTTATAGATAAATAACCTTCAGTATTTGAAGAAAATTGAAATACTATTTTCCTTGTCTGGAAGAAGACGTTCCATTCAACGAAGCTACCGGATCTATTAAGCAACGTAAATCGTGGTAAATTATAACATAAATTATTCATTTGTGAACAATTTCAACTCAAAATATATTCCGTATAATCAAGAAAGCGTTTGATTCTCAGCACTTAAATGTGTTTACTCTACAGTAATTGACTTAAACGTGAAATAGTAAAAAGAGATTGCGTAACTTACGTCAACGTATTTTTGTCCCAATTAATATTGTTTGTATAGTCCGTTGTGCACACGGAATTGTTCTTGGACGATTCGACTTGTTGAAACATATTCGCTATTTTCCACAAGGATTTTATGCTCATTTTGCTCATTTCGACTTTAATATCTTCTTTGAAATCAATTTTGACCTAACACAAGGCATATTGATTATGATTATTACATCTAATAGCGAAATAACACTCGTCAATATTATGGTATATTTTAATACTTCACGACAGCCACTACCACTAGGACATTTGGATATTTCGACTTTTAATATTTCCAAAGAGTTAATCGATTCAGTATTGTTTTTTATTACGAAACATTTCTCCGTGTACAAATTATTACTCGGTATACTTGAATTAACTATAAATTCGTCGATCGGAACGTACATTAGTATGTTTTCTATTAATATCTGTAGTGTGTAATTATGTCATTATCATTTTGTTCGTTTACCGTACAATCTATTTTGGTTATATTTACTATAAACGAATTAGAGTTCGTCGTCAACAATGCATTTATAGTCGGTTTGTATATATTTATTAATAATAACGGTTCAATTTTCAAAAATTTTTGGTTTTCATAGAAATTAACTTTTATATTGTCGACGTTTACGACGATACGAAATTCCAAAATACTTTCTTTGTAATCGTCGAAGTCGCTAAAAAAAAGAGAAACAAAAGAAAAATATAAATCTCTATACATATATAGAACACATCTTGTGCTTTTTAAGACATTTTTTTACTTCGAATCAAGCGAATAATTATTGATTGTAGAAGACGACTTTGATAAACTTTCGTTTTCTTGCTGTAATGGGTTTACAAATGACAACGTAGATGATATCGAGTCATCTAAAACGTATAAATCGAATATTAAAAAATAAAAAATAATTTCCGATTTATAAGTACACGCGTATTGTTCAGTTTAATAGACTAATTTCGTTTTTAACGGTAATTATACGACGAAGGATTATTAACGTAAGTACCTGTGTTTGAGCCGTCCACATTTTTATTTGAATGGATATGGTTATTAACGGTATCATTATTTTTTAATGACGACAAGTAATTTATTACAAAGGTTAGACGTTTTATTATATTACGGATAATTTTGATCTGGAAAGTAAAAATTATATCGTGAAAGAATCTACGGAATCGAATAAACTGAGTTCGAAAGTATAAACGCGCGTTTTCCATTATTATTACGTAATTACGAATATTCGACTAACTTGGTGATTTGACATATACATGTGAATATCGTTGATGACAATTGTTAAAGTAACGTCGTAGACTTTTATGGATTCATCTTCGTGGCGATGTTCGGTCGTATTTACAATCGTAAACGTACCCGATATATTGATTGGTTCGAATATTTTCACCGGGTTAAACATTTTGGCTATCAAACTCGAATACCGGAAACATTCTAGATATTTCAATTGTATGTCCCACAGTGAAGACGATGTATCTGTAACGAACGATAACATCGTAGTATCTCACGTCGTAATACGTCGTTCGATGTGCGCGTCGTGTAAGCGACAAAGGTTTTGGTTTTCCTTGGCGTTTTAATTCGATATCGGCGGCGAGATAAAAGGAAAACTGGTTCACTTGAACGTGTTGAAAATAAAGTAGGAAAAAAAATGGGAAAAATTACCTTCGAATTCGCACACTGACGTTAATCCAACGTTACGGATGGGAAAACTGTTAAAATCCAAATATTGGTCCTGTATGGCGCACGGTTTTTGGCTGCTCAATATAAATTCCGAAATTCTTATAACCGATACATCGATGTAGTAATTGATTCCGATAAATTGAATCCATTTTGTCATGTTTAACTCGTAACTTGTTGGGCTCGGGATCGTTTTGTTGGGAAAATACAACGCGCAGGGCGAAACGTGAATGTATATCGGAATGGATTCCCATTGACATTGCCAATACGCCAACGAAAATAGTGTCGACTGAGTAAAAGAAGTAAACGACGTGTCATTTGTGGTTTCGGTTAACGTAACGTGGATAAACGCGGCAACACGTTTATGAAATTACTTTTTCGTCAGTAGAGTTCGTAATCGACAAATCCGTTAAAACGTTATTCTCTTCAATTCCCGTCGTACATCCAGGATTGTAGGATAACCATTCCAATAATAGAGGATCAACGTACACACTGATTTTTTCAAAATTTGCGTAAATCAATGGCGAATGAATTGTGTTCACACCCGTCGGCGTTTGTACGATTACTACAAAAACATTAAAATTGATTGGCCGTTAATGCGCAATAATAAAATGAATACAATTTCGAGACGCCGTCGCTGTCATAATATATATTTACGATTACAAATGCCCCTCTTTTTCTAACGAATTCGACAGTAACGTTTAGTTAACCGATAAAATGAAATAATACGTGAATCCTCAATTTTCCGTCCATTTTTACGGAACTATGTTGCCGACAAAATCTACGTTCGATTTCCGATCTAAATATGCTTAGACGTCGATGAAATTTTCGAAAAATTGTTTATGAAGACGAGTTGAAGCGGACGCGCACCACGAAAATAAATTCATTTACCACGAAACAAAGGACAATCGTCGTCCACTGATTCCGGTACGATTAATGACCACAATTTATTTTCTTCGTGGAAATCCGATATATTGGCCGACATTTTGTTCAACTGGATCTCCAAATTATCATTTTGATCCTCAGCTATTTGATGAATTTGAAAATCGTTCATCGTGTATACTAACAAAGCTTTACCTTCAAACAAATAAAGAAAAGACGCGTGAACGAAGAATACTTTCATTTCGATAAATAGATTCTTTTACTTAAACGGTTTTTTCGAGGTGAATTTAAACGGAAAACTAAGTCCAACGTATGTAATAATTGATTCGTTTCGATCGTCGAATACGTCATATAATACCAGTGTATTAACGAAAAGTCTTCTCTTAAAGATTTGAATTTTAGAGATTCTGAAAAAAACATTTCATCGTTATTTATGTCAATTTACGTTGTGTTTTTTTATATACCAATATTAAACAATTTGTCGTATTCATTTTCGAGATTTCTGTAATATTTATTGATCCATTTCACGTTATTTATGTACAGTATCGTACGCTTGTCGTTCGATCTGTGCACCGCGACTTCTATTTTCTTCGACTATAAAATAACGCGATTTATGACAATTAAAAAATTTTTATAAGTATATACGTATATTTATTTGTATAACGTACGTGTAAACTGTAGGTTGTAGTCGGTAAAATATTTTGCTCTTTAGTGTCGACAATATTGTCCTCCCAGATAATTTTGCTTCCATCAAAATTGGTTAATTCTATGGTTACTTCTGGGATGTAATTGATGGTTTCTCTTATTTTCTAATAACATAAAATTTTACTTTATAGTTGACTCTACTTGTTATTTGAAATTATCTTGTACCGACTTTAAAAGCGTCAACGGAATTTAAACAGACTGTTGACAATTTTATGATTGTAGATGATATTTTACAATCGAATTCCGTAACACTCGTGGATTTTTCAACAGGATCTTCTTGATCTTCCGTCGAATCTAAACAATTTTAAATTTCAAACGAAATAACTTTTAGTACAAACTATATTTCAAATTGTGCAGGGAATCACACACTGCTGGTAATACTTAGATTTGCGCTGACACTCAAGGATTCCACGTGATCCGAAAAGAAATCAGATATATATTTTAATTCGTTTAACAGCTGAAGCGTCAAATTGATAACGCAAGAATCTGTTTTTATTGTGATATATGGATGTTTTGATGAACTAAAAATAAAAAATAAATTATGAACTATCGTTGTTACAGTCAATGTGATAAAACCTAAAAACTAGTTTATTATAAAAAATTAGTTTATTCAAAATCTATAGGATTGTAATTCGTTTGCATAGTTTCGAAATATCAATAATAGTGGTAGACAATATGACTGTATTAAATAATCATTATTATCTATCGTTCGTTGGTAATTTATTGGATTACATCGCTACGATCGAATTTGTTTATTTTTTTTTTATGTGGTTAAAAATTAGACGCACTCATCAAAGTTGATTAATAATTTATTGTATCAAAATTTATTTTGAATTTTACTTGTCATAATCAACGTAATTGAATTCAACGAATGGCGACGGGTTCAATACTCGTTTAACTGAAATTGTATATATATATTCAATTAATTTCGCTTAAAATGATAAATCTTATCGAAATATAAAACGTAATATTAGTGTTGTTTGATACGAATAAAATATATCGATTATATTTACATTCTTGAACGTCAAGTAATGAAAGGTTGACGTTTTTGTCATCGACGAAATATTGTTCAAATAGTGACGATTTTAAGTAATTATTATTATTATACTTTTGTTCGCACGAGAAATACGTGTTTTTATTCTAAAAATTACAACGTAAAAATAAAGTTACGAAATGTAAACAAAATACAATATAATTATTATAGTACAAACATTGGAACAATCATGTTGGTTGCATTTGCAGTCATTTTCTGAGGTTATTGTTATTTTGTTGATGGTTACACGTATCGCTTTTGAATTGAACGAATCTTGTACAATTTTCCACATGCATTTATCACACGTGATTTTTAGGGACGGTGGTTGTACTGTTGGTTGTATTTGGTTTATACTGCTAAACTTAAATCAAAAATTTCAAATTATAGCTGTTATCTACGTAGTTCTTTAACGAACCGTAATGATATGCGTGTATATCATAATCATAATAACAGTGAACGTAGTTATTGTAGATATTTATTTCTTTGATGTAAAAATATTATACACAAATATTTTATAGTTTTATTTTAAGCTTGAATTAACACACTTGACCTCCTCAGAATACCGACCATATTACCAAAGAATAACGAATTATACAAACATAGATAAATCGTATTTATGACACGGAAAATAACTTACAAAAATATAACAAATGCGTAAGCCCGTATGAGAGATGGCTATTAGATAGCTATACGTAACAAAATAAAAAAAAAAATTAGATCAAAGGACGAAATATTGTTAAAAATTCCATATTCAACCTAAAAGGAACAATGTTGTCGATACCAAAAGAAACAAAATACACAATTATGAAGGCAAACGTGAGGGCCGAGCGTGCCGACTTCTACTGCGAGATGACCATGATTAATCGGTCCAAAATCATGGCCTGACATTGTAAATATTAAATAGCATAAAAGTTACACCCTAAAGCCCTTGAAATGATTTCATCTTCTAATCAATGTGAGTACGTGCATATTCCAACCATGAGCTACAACTCCAAGAAATCGATATTTCGAGGGGTGCACTCATCATTCTATCGATCATTGCTGTATTTTGGCTCATTTAACATTGTCGGTGAATTCGAAAAAGTGAAGTCACCGACCTATCCTTTTTACTCTATCCTTTTGCATGACTTGTTAGGTCTTCAGACTAAAGTAGTTAAATACGGTAGGTCATTTATCGCTTTATTCAATTATTTCACTTAATAATTTTTGAACTTACCATTATGAAAATTAAACTCGTTTAATAAGGAATAAAATGCTCCCTTCTCCCCCTTTTTATTTTACTTTAGGTTATTATAAGGAAAAAGACTACAGGGTCTGATAATTTTTCAGAATTTCCTATGGATGTGCATTAATGTTGATTGTATTTTATAGTAAAATAAAAAGAATGACGCCCCTCTATCGCAGAATAATCAAACATACTTAATAGTCGTGAGATATTTACATCGATCAATATTGTAAGACTATCGAGGTAAATTCCAATATTCCATAATCTGAAAGCCATCAATGTTTTTTTGTCTATATCACAAATCCAATTCTTTAACCACTTTGCCCAATTTTCTGTTTTCAAAAATATTTCTGAGACTGGAAATTAATTATTACGATTATTATTTTAAAATCTAACAAAATTCTAATAAAAAACTGAAAGGTACGTAAATATCCCAACGCAAGTGTTAATGTTAGTTATTAAATTAAACAGTATGACTAACTGCTCCCGAAAAAATTGGGGAAATCAATTTCGTTAATATTAAGTGAGTAATAACAATAAAATTTTTTTATATTTACTCGAATTTAATCTATTTTCCTTGTCTATGATATAATTGGACTTATCATTTTCTTGAACATCGTTCGAACGGTATTTTTTAATCGAATACAAAAATTGCGTTATCATTAATATATGCTCATTCTTTAACGCAATTGTAATGTGATTTTGTCCAAATATGTCCAAAAATATTAAATACGGCTTTACTGTCTCTATCAAATGAAATCTGCAGTGAAGGCGTATTAATAGTGACTGATTATACAGCAATGGTTCCAAATAATTGTTCGGGGATCTATCCATTCTATTAATCGAAACGGTTAAACCAACAATTTCGCCCATCTTTTGAAATTTATAATGTTGGTCTTCCAATTTTTCTAAAAAATATATAATAATATTATTACAATATATCGATTAAATAATTTTATGGTTTAGATTATTGTTACTCGCCATTATTACTATTATTTTTCCAGAATGCAAAAGTGCATTTCTCGTGCAAAATTTAAACCCGTTCTTTGTTACACAGTGTGAAAAGAACGGGGAGAACAATAATAATAATAATGTATCATATATAAAAATAATAATATAATAATAATAACAACGATTATTCTACTAAAATAATTATTCGAAAAAATATTTCCGGTTTCTATTCTAAACTTGCGTGTCCGTGAATATGTGTGTGAGTTGCTATTATAATATTACGATATGTTATTCTATAGATTTAAACATTAAAAATAGTTAAAATTAATTATAAATATTTTTGAAAGTGTACCCAATTTATATTTTAATTCCCAATCGGTTCCTTCGTTATTATAGTATAAAGACAACGAGTTTATATCGACGCGAACTTCGATATTGTCTTCCATCAATTTTATCGTAATATTTTCGCACGTTATCGATAAATATGTAATTATTCGGCTGATCATTGTGTTCGCGTAATCATCCGAATCATATTCACTGAAATCGTATAAACTATTACTTAAATAAAACGTTAGTACGTCATACACGCTGAATAATTTCGTTTAAATATGTTCTATATTTTACGATTGCATATAAGATTAATTTGAGAATCTAAACGATGTTCGGAATTAATTTTGGTATCTCGAAGTAATAAACGTATAGTATAACGCGTCATTTTATATGCAACGTAGAAATACATCGATATAAAAAACAATAAGAAATGTTTATTCGTCAATTTACTTTATTAATAATAATATTAATAATCTTACTTATCGATACTTTTCCTTTTCAGTTTCTTGAATTGTATTACTAATTCTGTAATAATTGTAAAAACTTTGGATGAGAAATTATAAGGAAATAAAACACCCGTATATATACGTATAATTCTCTTTATATTTTTCTACTTTAGTCGGTTAATTACGAATTGTCATACAATCCGTATAAACGTGATAAAACGAATAGAAATTACCTATTTCTTTGACCTTAATGGGGATGCTAAATCTAATTTTATACCATGGTATATCGATACTTAGTTGTCGCACATAACCACTAATTATCTTGAATGGAAGGTCAAAATCTTGTTCTATCGCTTCCACATTTAGTTTCAAATAATCCATAATGCATTTGCCTTCCTTTAACGCCTTCTAATTAAATAAATTTCCAAATTATTGGTACACGAACGTTATGACCGCGATAGGAAAGTATTAATAATAATGGTTCCTAATAAATGTACTAATTCCGGACGACCATCACGGGATGTGAATAAAGAAGACCTCACGTCACGTGCAACTCGTGAATCGAATAGCTTAAAAGAACGTCGAGAATATCGGCTTTCGAGCTAATCTCGGGTTGAGAGCGTGACGTGTTGTTCGCGAGCATAAGTGTTTTGAATAATTTTCAAAAACAGTACTCGACGAGAATCCGCGGACACGACTATTTTTCTACAAGACTTCGGAGATGGTGGACAATTTTGATACAATTATATTCTACAAGGGCTCCCATCTTTAATGTTTACTTAAAGTAGAACGATTTTAGAAACAGAATTAATACGGAACCATTGCGGAGCACAGTATTATATCGCGACGAATTAAGTTCAAAAGTGAAATTTATTGGGAAATAAAAAGCCGTACTTATTAAAGCGGACAACTAACAACCCGTGTATAGGCTAATAACGTTCCATGCCTTTACAAATTATATAATACAAATTACCTTGGCCGAGTCTAGAGATTCTGCCTTTATATAGTTGTTCATGAATTTTATTATTTTCTCAATACACCAATTCTGAAACGAATAAATTATTTGCGACATTTTGATTATTCGTTCTGTATATTTTTCAGGCGTAAAAATAAATATAATTCGTGAATCGTTTTTCTTGAAAACGCAAATACAAACTTCTTTATTTTACGTAATAAATATAACTGTTATTTTCGTTACTACATTACGAAATTACCTACATTTCTTATTCAACGTCACTGTTTTCAATCGGCCGGCATATCGGTTGTTAATGGATAAGTAAATTTCGTTTATTTAAATAAAATAACATAATAATACAACGTTAGTATAAACATTGAACGTGGTTTTAATATTTTTTGTATTCTTATTTAAAATGTTCTCGAATTTTTTCGTTAATACATTTTGATATTTCTATATATAGAATATATATAGTAACTATATATATTTATTTGCTTAGGTGGTTTAATATTTCCTGTAATTATTTTACGCATTTTATCGATTGCACTTAATTTATATTTATTTTTAAGAGCGATATTGTGCATAATATTAAGTTTGTAATTATAATTCTATTTAATTAAATAGACTCTGGTTTATAAAACAAGAAGTTGAAATTGCGCTTTTTTATGTAAAAGAACGATTGGAATTATAAGAAAACAATAGCTTCAGTGAGTGTTAAACTGTAATTTTTTTTCATCGGTCAAAATACATCGGCAGCTATGGGCACTTGTATATACAATTACATAGTTCAATAAAAACAAGTTCCAAGCTCTAATTATTTTCGAGTGAAATTTGCATCGAATATAATTTGATATAAAAATTTTCAAGGCAGAATTTACAATTGTCCCCATAAACCCTAAATAGGCACCCTTCTAACCAAAAAATTAATTTTTCCTATCGAAAACCGCTCGTTTCGCCCATAATAAAATATAAATATTTTCAGTATATTCCGATTCTTTATATATTTAACATTAAATCGGTTAAAGGTTTATGATATGTACGTACCATTGTTTTGGCTGTTTGAATTAGGTCTAAGTAGTAACTATTCAGCGTTCAGTACCACAATAAAGAAATTTTGTTACGCAAATCGATAGGTAGAAAGGGTTATCAGGAGCAACACAATAACCATCGCCCGGATATTCGCACTGCGGACACGCCGGGTCGGTCAACGGTGAAGAAGACAGAGCGTTCCACACGCTCTTGCGCTGTGAGGTGTTTGATCGTGAACGGGACGCGCTAGTCCGTCGGATTGAAGGATTCGGCCCGGGCGATCTGGTCGAGCGCATGTTCGAGTCACAGGTCTACTGGGACGCCATCGTCCGATTCGCCGAATCGATGATGATGGCGAAGGAAGTCGCCGAACGGCAGAGGCAGGCACTTTGCGTGACAGCTCCGTCACGCCGTCGTGGTCGCAGGGGAGGTAGTGGCTAAGCCGCTAAACGGGGGAAGAAGAATTATTTTGTATTCTTTTTTTATTTTAATTCGTGCGGGTGATGTAAATGGTTCCCTGCCACGGGGCAGGGTACTGTCCTGTCGCCGCGCACCATTGACTTGATAGTTTTTAAGAAGTGATAGCTCTTAAGGATTATTGTGAATTTAATTCGATGTACGAGGGGTGGGGTAAAACAACGTGGGGATAGCTCGCGTTGCCCGTCTACCTTTAAAGATGATCGTTTTTGTAAGACTTTTTGTATTAAATTTTTCAATAAACGATGGCAATTCACTACTCCGAAGTACTACCTGCCTTCAGGCTTTCCGGGCCAGTGAGGGTATTGCCGAAAACGTGTAAAAAAAAAAGGGGAAACACAGTTGTTTTGATTTTAGTCAACAGTTTTTGTTTTTCTCCCTTCAGTTCATAATTGTAGGCAACTAATTTAACTAAATGTTTCAGTATAATCTAAATTTTGTTAAGAATAATACAATTACTACAAAGGAAATTTTTCGTCTGAATTGTTGGCTTAAATCGAAACATAAAAGATTATGCGTATCCAATGTTAATAGTTTTGATATACTGACTAGCGTTAAGATACATCTTCATAGGGACACTATACTATGAATGGATAACTACATAAGTTTTTCGTGTCAATTATACATTGAATATAAACGTAAGATTCTTGTTAAGCAATAATCATTTTAACGATAATTCAAACTAAGTACGGCCAATTAGATTGCCAATGGATCAAGGATTGAAGAACAAAAAAAAGTATATGGTCGTATCGACAATCATTGGTTAATGTCATCATTATGTCGCGGTACGCCAAGCAGTTAAATACTTAATTATTTCTTGTCGATTACACATTAAAAAAAATTTTTTTAAGGCGATTGTGGAGGCCATCCCGTGAACAAAATGTATGATGTAATACATCTTAGTATAATAATTTTTCCGTTCGAAGAGCTCATTGAAGCATTGGGTCATTTTTTTTAAGTGGAATAATGAAAATCAAATCGTCTTATACTCGAAAAAAATTCAATAGTTAATCGAAGTAAATATTTTATTCCTTGAAAGAAACTCGTTGAGTAGTGAATATGCACATGAGAAATTTATTGATGTATTTATCAACATAAAAAATTCGTCGAATACAAAATAAATAATTGCTCTCGAAATATTTATTGGCTAAAAACAAAACAGTAACATATTATGCATATCCAATGAACACCGTTTAACCGATTTAACCGTTTAACATCCGATAGAACATTTACGGGTTGAAATAGACGTCTAAAAAATGATCAATCTCGAAATAAAGACAGAATGAAAAATGCAATACACGAGATATGGAATAGTATTTACTCTATTGTAGCAATAAGATAAGTTCAATTGACGGGAAAGCGAATGCAAGAAGTTTTTTATAGCTAAAGGAGAATCAACCGACCATTAATTATGATAAAGTGATAATTATTATATCGTATTAAATTAAAAATATTACCGTTATTTTGTAGGGAGACTTTTTTGCTGTTATTTTCCTAAAATTCTTTTTAATATACGTTTAAATATTAAAGTAATTAATTTACGCGGTTTATTTTTCTAGAAACAAATATTACCATGTTTCTGAATAAATGTTTGTTAAAAATATGAAATTTTCATTTTATTTGTACTAAAAAAATGTAACAACTAAGACATACAAAATACTTAACACTAAAATGTTCTTAAATTATACATTGTCGGGAATAAATTATATTTTGAATGCTATTTGTGTAATTTGTTGATTAAATGAGCCTCTAACAAGAAGTGTGGGGTTAGTTGATAACTCTGAAATAATAAATACATAAAGAATTTTTGAAAATTCGCGATTACAGGTTGCTTTAATTATAGTTGTTAAACAAAAATTAATATACCTGTTGGAGAGTGTGTACTAAAGCCGATGCTAAATGTTCGTCATTACGTGGACAGTAGAAAGATATTATATTTATGTACGACTTGATTTGCAGACAATTTATGTATCTGATTCTATTAATGTACTCTTGAAATGTTTTAGGAATATCGTAATTAATCACTAATTTGCAAGTATTCATTTCACCTATATAAAAAAAAGGTTTTTTATATTAGAGAAACATAACGTTAGACAGACAATTTAATATCGACGGATTCATTTTCAATGAAAACGGAGTTCACTTTATCACCTAAATTATAGAATGCCTATCTGTAGGTAAATTAAGGATTTAAAAACGATTATTATTTAAAAAAATATACATTACGAGAATGAATATCATTAAGAATTTACCTAGTAATACTGAATCATTTTTCGTCATCACTAATATTTGCACGTTTCTATTTTTTAAATCAATAAGGATTTGTCGTTGTACGTTATAATTTTGAGAATATACGTTTGTTGCAGAATAATTATATAAATTCAGTAAAGCTGTGACTTTTTGCGCACATTCAACTTCATTTACAAAGATTATTATATTCTGGCAATCAGCTATAACAATCGTTTATATAAAACGTTAATATTATAAGGTGTATGCTAAAACTATTTAAATAAAACAGCGACACGAAATAATATATTTTGGTATACGTCTAATAACATAAATTTAACATACCAATTTTACTTAGTAAATCCAAAAGAAAATACATTTTTGGACGGTCAATGATTTCAATAAATGTTTGTTTAACATATACTTTATTATCGATCACCGTTGATTTTTCTAACTAAAAATATGTATAAACATAATAATATATTTATTATTTCAATTCATAAGTATTATTTAGAGGAATAAAAAAAAAGCAGATTAGTGTATACATTTTTAATTACTTACACTTTATATTGATAAATATTAAATTTAATTATTTGTACTAGTAAATATATTTACTCTTACAACACATAAATATTACATTAATAGTTGAAGAAATTGCAAGATAAATTAAACCTTCCATATTTTACTGCGCCTCACATTCCTACTCCTATTAATTAACACCATTTATTAACCCCTTTCATTATTAAAACTTACGGTTTCTTCTGTAGGTATTTTATTTATAATTGGGAGTTGCTTAGTGTTTGTTGGTGATGGCGGCTGCGGGACGCATTGCCGATGCCACAATTTCTTACAATCTGGGGGAAGTATCGCTTTAAAAAACTGAAGTGATGTGCGTGCTCGTTGATATACTTACGGTGACATTTTACCATTTGGATCCAGGGCCACTTTTCCCTGGATCCACATCTTATGCATTTTTTACTTAGGTCGCTGAATGTTTTCGAATTTTCCATCGTATGATCGCAAATCGAAACGCTTAAATCGTACGAAAACGTATTGACCGGAAAATATATTAAGATAAGTCATAAGTATGAATGTAAGTTATGTGTGTGTGTGCCATACATATGTGTACTTACCGGTCGTTTAAGTCCATTATTGTTTTTTTCGATCTGAAGTCCATGAGTTTCAGAAATCGAATACGTTTCGTCAGACGTGGCATATTGTTTATTATCGTTCCGTCACCAAGGAAAATTCCACGACGAGAGCTATAACATTAAACTAACTCTGATTTCAGCCAATGATTCGTGGATATAGTTCTAAAATATATGTTTAGTATTTACTTCGCTATTTAAGATGCGTACATTCTAACCAATAGTCAAACGATGGATCCGCTAGTGTTAAGTGAGAATATTGCCTTTTGTTTTGGTCATCGAAAACCCATTCGCAACATCGGCCCCGTCTAATCTACCAATATTAACCACCTAAATAACAGAATTTTCCGACGTCGGAAAAAACGAGACTGATCGTTAATTAAGCGCGAGAACCTATTACTAAACATGGGCCACGACAACCTTTAGTCACCGTCGAACAGAGCAAGTGGAATTTCCGGCAACCGACCGTTAAATGAATATTTAACATTTTCCGTATTGGAAGC
>JAIPRN010002511.1:0-29745 GCA_025469175.1 Geopemphigus sp. TES_GeoC_2020 | reverse complement strand
GTCTGGGAAAAGTGTATATATATATATATATATATATATATATATACTTGCAATTATACGGCCATTTTATAAGTAAATAAGTTTATAATTAATTTTAATTAAGGTGTTGGTTGAAAATGAATTGACGAAAAAAAGCAAATACTCCGGTTCGTTAGCGAAAATATACAACGTTATTCAACTCGAGGTTCGGAAATAGAAATAATAACGAAATTCTAATAAGACCACTAACGTGTTTCCGCGTGATTATCGAACAAATTACGAAAACATACGAGAGTATCTCAAATATGAACGTATGTTTTCGTATACGCGCTCGATTTCGTATTTAATTAAATGTAACGTTGTTCTTTTTAGAAAACATTATCCATAAATGAGTATCGTTGTACTTGAAAAAAAAATTTCGAAACGTTATTGTCTCCGTTATAAATAAATTTTAGAGGTAATGTGTCGTGCACATTATTCGCTTTTCGCTAGTTTTCGGGTAACGTTTATAGGCTTTCTCTACAAATACGCGCTTCAGACAAAATTCGCTTTTTACTTAATAATATTGTTTGGAAGCGAACAAATATGACACTATCTTGTGTCGTATTAAATCACGTCGGTATGTGCGTATAATGGTTTTTAACGCGTTCTACGTTTCCAGATCAAGAAAAAAAATCGACGAATTTTCGAATTATTCAAATGAAAAAAAAAATTTTCCCGATCTCAAAAGAGTACGATTTACGTATCTACTACTAAACGTTGTCAAAAAAAAAAAAATATATATATATATATATGTACGTGTTATATACGTGTATACTATGCATTCGAAAAGGAAATCCGAATTCTCGAACATTGTTACAAATCACGCAGTTACCGTTTTTTCTATAGGATGAAAAAAAAATTGGAGGCAAAAACGTATTACTTATATTATATAGTAGGATCCTAGTTGTGTATTTCGCGAGACGATCGTATTATAAATCACGTATCGCGTAAGATATATTGTACTTAGCGCTGAACGTAAACGTTAAATTATTTCGCGCGAAACACGACGTGTTACGGTGAAAAAATTAAAAAAAAAAACGAAAATTAATAAATAACCGATTTTTTGTTGGTAATAAAAGCGATACCGTAAGCAATGGCCGTGAATACGCTACTTGCGTTCCGTAATTAATGTCTCCACGTTCGACGATCTATTGTTACCGCTGCGATTCAAATTTGGAATCGATTTTGACAAAACCTAATACAGCGTCGGGACGTTAACCGGGAGAATTGTGTTTCTGATTGAATTCTACGCGGCCCATGCAAGCGAGTTTTTCAATGAAATCGGGCCGTGCGTTGTTACGCGGCGTTTGATTTGTGTTTTTATTCTACATTAACGACGTTACGATAAAAGTGTAATGTTATTTGGAGTTCCGTATTTATGAACCTCGACAAGTTTTCACCGACAAACGAGCGCGAATCGAATTAAATTCGAACGTGAAAACAAACTAAACGTACAGCTCGAACAATAAACCGTCACATTGTGCGCGATATTGTAATTGGCGACGTGAAGCATTCACCGCGTTGCGTTACGAACGCCGGGGAAGTAAATTCGACACTTTTTATATTTTATTCGTTTCGTCCGACGCGGACGAAAAATCCATTTCGCCGCGTCGACGTTTTACGTATATTTAAAAGCGTATTGTTATCGTTGCCGTTATAAAATAACACCGTTCGAATAAACGCTCCGCGGTGGGAACAATATTATATAAGGCGGATGATAATAAGACGACGTTAACGCGAGGGCCATAAAACGAATAATTTAGGGCGCGCGAAAAAATACGCTTCGAAAATAATCCGGCGTAGAAAACGATAAATGCGTCTAAAAAGAGCGGGGGGGAGAAGACGTGTACACCAGAAACAGTCGTGGACCAATAACCACCGAATATAATAACTCGCGCGCTGTTCTAACACGATTTCACAAAACAAAAACGTTATTAGACGGAATAAATGACGAACGGAATGGACCAATATTTACGCCGTGGTCGTCGACACGCGTATTTCAATACGGAATTTCGTTTTATTATTATTATTATTATCGTTTCGCCGTTGTTTTTTTTACTTTTGCGTTACGTTTTTATTCGTAAACGTTACGCCAACAACAACGGCGGCCCCGTACACGGTGAACATTTTAAACGAATTATTACGTTTCGACGTCGGCGAAGGACATTTCGAAAACTGAAAAAAAACATCAAACGGAAAATAATACGGTTTTCGTGCCACACGTCGGAAGACCGTCGTCACATATATACGTATATACACTTACGTACCGTAAACTGGAAAAAAGTCAGGAACGTTCGCGGTATCCGGTGCAGGTTGTACTGGTCAACATCGGGCTAGGCCGGAGTAATTCGAAAAAGTAGTTTACCCAGTCGACTACGGAAAAATAACAATATCGCGTTACTACGCCGTACTGCGTACGTCCGAGGCCCGACGAGCGTGTGCCGTATCGTGTTCGTCAGACCGTCCGGCGAAATATCGTTCAATATAAAAGGGCCACGATCCGTTAACCGGGCTACGTGAAGCCCGAAACGTTTATTCCCCCCCCCAGTAGTGCGCACGAGCGCTACGTTTCACAGTCCACGGTTTCGAACGTTCGTTCTGTTTGTACACCGAAACGGTGGAAAGCGATGAACTCGAATGAACGGTATTCGCTATTTGTCTGACCGACGACGAATCGTTTCAAAACGACCGACGATAATATTTATATAATGTTTATAATAATATTTATTTTAATAAATTAGCCTTTTTAGTCAATTTCGCCGCCCCAAAGCATTTGCGCCTCGAATAAATTCGTTCTCGGTTATAGTTAGCACAAAACACGAATAGAAAAACACAATGCATTAGGCCAGAGATGGGCAACTTTCGTTAATGATGGACTCAAAAGTTAAAATGAAACTGTGCAGCGGGCCAATAAATATTTATTTACGATATTTTATAAATCTCGTTATTAAACGTTAACTAAAAACTAAATTATAAATATCCAGCAAATAAATTTTTACAAAACGTATTTATCCAATTATGAATAATTGACCAAACTAATTAACGCGAAAACGAAATTGATTCGAAAAGTGTTCGTATTGAGAAGGGTCATAGCAATTTCGAGTTAACGAACTAAGTTGAATGTATATGATATTTGGTCGAACGTCAAACGTTTTCGGTCGAAAGAAGGTTCGTTCGTGTACACCCAAATGTTGTCGGACCGTTCGAAACTCAATTCGACGACAATCGTTTTTTAACCGTAAAACCACCAACTTCGACAGGTTTTGAGAATGTTGAAAACATCGATAAAGAGAGAGAGCTATAATGGAACATTAGGCTATTAGAACGACATCAGCGTAAAACGCTTTTTTTTTGTCGTATAACATTTATTTTACAACGCAAAAACGTAGTTTGCGGCGGAGCCGTTGGTTGGAGCCTCCCCCATTATCATCACGGAACGGATGAAACGTGGTGAACAAGTGCGGGGGAGAGAGAGTGTCGCCGATACTGTTTGGCAAACGTGACGGGCGATAAACGTTGGAAAAAGCGGAGTAACGATAACAAAGGCCGCGCGGTACTTAACGCCGGGCAAACAGGTGGATGGACGTTTTTTCTCGGCCGTTAATTGTTGTTCGCGTTTTTACCTAAGCGGACGAGGAGATTAGATAATTGGCGCGTGACTAGATCTAGATTGAGAAGGGGGAGGAGTGGAAGAGAGGGGATAACGGTCATCATCGCCGTCGGTGCGTCGCGTGCGCGCGCGACCGCGTGTATTACATGTGTGATGATGATACACGATCGTCTCTCCGGCGGCGGCCTACGCGCGTTAGCCACGGCAGTTGTTGTACAGACGTCCGTCGTCGTTGGTCGTCCGTTGGTCGGTTGATTTGGTGCAGTTTCCGTCGCGCGCGCACACGCGTGTGTACGTTCATATTGTGGCGTTAAACGGCGAGTTCCGTTGCCGACCGTGGTGGTGGTGGTGGCGCGAGTGAATTGTGTCGTCGTTCGTACAGGAACGTTAAAAACGATCGTAAACCCTTCCCCCCACCGCGGTCGTGGAAAATTTCGACGAATTTCGCGGGCGTGTATCTTCACCGGTTTATCATTAAGTGAGTTGCTCATAATGTATAATAATATAATACACTGTATAATAATTATTATCATGGATATCATAAACGATAAACTTTCCGACCTGTAGCGATGGTGCCGGTGATTGGTCATCGGCAAATGTACCTAAACGTGTTCGTATAAACGACCTTCGGTCTCTCTCTCTCTCTCATTCTTTCGGTCGTTGTCGATTGTCCGATCGGTATTTACGACTCGGCGGGGAGCGTGCGCGCTTTTACGACGAACGACCGGGTATCCGGGGGGAACTCGCGAATATTCCGCTGAGTCCGGATATACCGGTCAGATACGAATCAGTGGTCGGACGATCGTTTGTGGTCGTACGGTATCCGGTGGTAGTGGTGGCGATGGTGGTGGTAGATGATGTGCGTGTTTTTTTTTTTTTTGTGGGGGGTCAGACCGGTATTCGGACGAGTAAGAAACGGCGCATCATCCGAACGATCTCCGTAGGTTCGATATTTTCTTTTCACGTACCCCGTTCGACGAATAATGTCCGGCGACCGGCGTTCTCAGAACCAACCCCTCCTGCCGCGTCACACATATCGCCGTCAGCGCACAGGACACAACCAACCCCCGGGGGCAATCTCCGCGGCCCGTCGTCGTCCTTGTAATATGTATAATACCACGCGTACGGATGGTAAACGGATTACCAGGCTAATAATAATACGCCGTTGCCGCGGCGGCCTTTTCGCTAAAATAACAACGACGTCGACGATAACAATAATAATAATAATATACCGCGCCCACGGCCCCGAGTCCTTTGCCTCGTCAAGTACGTTTCGGATTATCCGCGCGCGCGCTCGCCCGTACGTTTTTGCGTTTATTCGAATCGCTAGGAACTTGGAGCTCGTTACGAGCTTACGCTATTTACCCGTTGATTTTAGTCTCGCTGTTAGCCAAAACGAATAACGAAAATTAAAACAAACAAACTTTACGACACGTATTACGATTTACGGCTACTACTCGACGTACGTAGTGTCCGTTCGACAAATTTCTTTGCACTACGTACGTGCGCGTTTCACTGTACCGCCGTTGTAAAACGCAAAATACTCGAAGCAATAACGTGTTCGTTTATAAGTTTTCACTCCGTTTCAATCGCAAGTCCGTAATGGGATACACGATCAGCGTAATGAAACGATTAGCGGCGGCGAAGTTAAGAACAAAACGTTTTCGAAACGGTTATTGTTCGTCGGATAACAGGAACCGACGTAATATGTCGTACATCGTAGCTGAACGGACCGACGAGTAGTAATTGTTATTTTGCGAAAAACGCGTTTTAAATAAACAAATTTATATACGAATTATAAAGTAAGAAAATAGAACCGAACGTAACTAATATTATTTCGATTCTCGGCGTTCATTATGTATTACCAAAAAAAAAATTAATAAATAATTATACTAAGGAAATAGTTTTTTCGATTTCTAAAAATATATATATATATACTATTTAGCGACGAAACAAATTTAATTGGACCGAATATTTGGTTAGTCTAGTGTACCAATTAATCGTAAATAAATAATTATGACGCAAAATCGAGCCGAGATGATAGAAAAACATCGATAATCTAATTTAATAATTTAACGTTTTTTTTTTGTTAAACGTACGTAATTGTTTTGATTATTTTACGCGCAACACTCGAACAAAGAGTAATATATTCCATTTCGTTTGGTATTGTTCGACTAATCTCTTTTCGCGCAAAATGCCCGCGTAATTATTAATTGAAACTCGATCGAATATCACGCCGAAAAGGTTTTACTCGAAATAACAGCAATCACGAAACTATAAACGAACCGCGTAGATGATAAAATAGTCTTTGTTCCCGCTCCACGTATACTAATAGGACGAAATTGACGAAGCTCCGTGTTACTTTTACTGTTTTACCGAAATGACGAGCAATTCGTTTACGTTGTTTTTTCGGCGTACCGAGTATTTAAATTGTAACCGTGTAGGAGTTACGTATCGTTTATTTATCAATAGCATACGAAAGAGTTATTATTGATCAACTACGAGTTGAGCGGCGATTACATTTTATGGTATTCGAATAACGCGCGTTTTAATTAATACCGCGTCAGTACAATTATCAAAATATAATCGAACGGCGTTAAATAACAGAACGTTCGTTTTAAACGTGGAATTGACGTAGTAGATATCATTCGTTTTCGTCGAGTTTGACACGTGTAGTCGAATTCGGAAGCGTGTAGGTATTAATACTAAGAATAACGACGGTTTCCTGGGCGTAGATAATTCAAATTACATACAGGCGGTATCGACGATTAATTTATGAATAATCGAACCCGTACAAAAACGAACGTGCGAAACGACAATAATTAAACCGCGTTTAACGACGGCGACAGGGCATAGGGAAACGGTATTTCGTTATCGTCCAATTCGATTTCAAGTTCGTTCGCGGCGCCGGGGCATTCATAATTATTACGCGGCGTCGAACAAGTCCGGCAATCTCCACCGTAAATGTTTCACCAACCGAGCCGCGCGCGCGCCTCGTAATTCCACCGCCGATTTATCCGTCGGCGATCTCAAATCTATAAATGATTTATTATGTACGTACCGACCGTAAACTCTGTGCCAGCTTTTATATCATTTCCTACCGGAACGCCACGCGTCGGAAAACGTAATTCGAGCTTTCGTACGTTTAAAAGTGTACGACGAAAGCGGGTGGTGCGAAAAAACGTCCGTTTTTTGTTTTAATGGATCCGACTTACCCTAAACGTACATAATATTCTAAGAAGATGCATGCGCTTCAGTTCACGGGCGCGCAATATCCATTATGTACTTGTACGATGTAATGGATTACCGTAACGGCTTTTGTTTTACGTGAAGTGTAAAAAACGAAAAACGCGCCAACGAAATTGATGGCAACGCGCGCGGTTAACAACGAGATTATTTTTTATCGAACGATACACAGTGTCGATAGGTAGACGGCTGAGTATTCGAACGACGATGCCTCATATATATATATATATACACGCATAATTGAAGTTAAAATATAATACGCGTATAAATCAAACGATTTAAGTGATTCGGTCGTAGAATAACTTTATAATTCTATTACGAGGGTAACCGTGAATCGTTACCTCAACTAGGTAAGTTTCGTCCGTTTCGAACCACGTCCAAAAGAATATAAAACCTAGGTAGACGACAAGCACGACGTGTTCTATTCTACCGTCCAGTAAACAGCGTAGGTGTACTTAACCAAAACTATTTCGTCAATTTATACGTACGCGTTCGTAATTGTTTCGTATTCGCTCGTTCGAACGCGCAACGTGTCTTTTCCCGTATTGCATGCGTGTACGCGTACGTACGTTGTATGTATATGTTTCTTATTTGTCCAGTGACAATAAATTTGTCCGGTAAAAGACGAAATCGAACGGCTATGGTCGTCGGCTCCACGCCACGACCATTTTACACACGCGCACGTCGAAATAAAACATATTGATTCCCAAGGACACGCGTCCGACACTTACTCCGACCGTAGATACTTAAAATTTGTTAAGACGGGCGGTATACTAATAATATAAATTACCCGTAAGTAGTAAAGCTATCCGGTAATATATTACGTGAATGAATACGTGACGGTTAAATGTGGCGTGAAAACCGGTTGTGAATACGCTAGTCTAGTGTGTACTTTTGTATTTCGTTTTTGAAATCGCGGCTCGTGTCCAATTGAAACGCTTTGTAAGCGTGGATCCAAATTGAAACTATGCATATCGCGTTGATTTCACGCGCTAGTTGAATTTTATACGTATAATATTACATCGGTACGCGTATTCGTTGTAGACCTAATCGTACCAGTTTTTAAGGGTTAATTAATTTTTAATTTTTACGTTACGTAAAATACATTTAATTCCCCAGTAAGTTTTCAGAATGTACGTATCGGTTTCATAATTTTTCGTATTTATTTTAAATTCCGAACGAAGCGAAAAACATATTTTGTTTATAACGACGTGGTTGGTTTTTTTATTATTTTTTTTTCGTGTAGAAGGAGTACGCCGATGAGCTTTACGTGCATAACGTTCCAGGAGTATATGATGTCTCGTCGGTTTTTTATTTCACGCGGTTTCTTTCTCATCTCTCCTTTCCTCACTGTTACTTTTCGCGAGTCTAACTAAAAATAACCCGACGAACCGGGTAAAATTATCGATATTTTCGTTTCGGGGGCACGAACAATTTTTATGGTTTCTAACAACACCAAAATATTTGTCGTATTCATCGATAATAAACTACTAGCGGCGCCGAAATTGTTTTTCAACCACAGTCGCTTTCAAATGTCCATCTAAGTAATTCACTTGAGGCCGATTTCCGCTGCGTAGCTATTCAGTTTTTCTCTTTTTTTTTTTTTAGAAAACGTAATTGTATCTTCGAGGTACAATTCCGACTATTCACTATCGAGTTTCTTAATATCGATCCTTGCACGCTCGTACAAACACTCGGAATATTTCGAGAATTTACGTTATTAAATAATAACCGTTCGTTTATTTATTTTCATTTTTGCGATTAATGTATAATGAATAGATTACATTACGGGTTTTACTTAACGGAATTCCAACTCGTATTAAAATTCATCCGTTCCACCGTGGGTGTAACTGGGTAGTCTATTGTGGTTGGCAATATGTTCGAACGGTAAATCAGAATTCTCAAATCGTACGTAAAGGTTAATATATATAGAGTCGACATTCTTAACGCATATAATCAAATATTCAGTCGTCGTAAAACGTAATTTTAGTTTAACTTTGCGACGCGAGTATATTGTAACATTACCGCTCTGTTTATGGTTTTATAAGAGTAGATTAACGATTTTATTATTCCTTTGTAACCCGCGCTAATTTAGCTAATCTTATCGTTAACGACGTTAACTCGAACATTGTTACGTAATTGTTTTACGCATGAGGCGCTGGCGAAATAGAAAATCGGGCATCGCGCCTGTTGTCCGCTGATTTTGACGAATGAAATAGTATACAGTGACCGGGGAGATTAGGTATTGATCGAAGCGGATAATGTAGACGAACTGTTCTCGTTTTGGTTATCGTGATATTTTAAAAATTCCTTAAGTGCCGCGGTGTTCGTATTTAACGGAAGAGAATCGAACCCAAACCCTAGGTTATCTATACAAACGTCGGCATTCGTATAAATCGAATAAATAATAACGAAAAATTACGAAAGTTAATACGAAACGTTATGACATTTCATTTACGGATGAAACGTGTTGATTTTATGTGCCCCTATGTGTCCGTGTATTATCGTAAAAATGGTTTATGGAAGTATCGCAAATTACGTCGTCTAATCTTAATGGGTTACTCTAGAGTCGGTAGAAATCGATATTCGAACACAACGACTTAAAATTTTCAATCAAAATAATCCAACTTAAAATCACTGTCGACGTACACATTGCACTTGAACAGACATCTACAGCAGCCGCTACTCGTCGTTCTTTATTTGTTTATTATTTAATACTAGGCGCACGTGTTCGAAATAATACGATTGTATTACGTTGTGATATATATAATTATATTTATGTTTATTAAATCTATCGTAATTCACTTCATTAACGTTTATTAGAAAGAGAAATACAATACGAAATATACGATTTACTTTGACGGATGTTTGTTACACGCGCCATGTCTAATTCATCTCGAAAATCGGTCTTTTTTATAAAAATTAGATTCCAACGATAATTGTGTTCGCTTTATATAATTGTTATATTCGTCAATAGTCGATTTTTTCGGGCCTACGTACTGTTAACGTAACGAATTTACGCGACGAAAAATTAAATAATACAGTCGTATCAAGCTCGTCATAATCGTCACTTGAAAACGATTTAACGGAATAATATGATAACCGAAGATACGAATATAAAACGCGAAATATATGTTTTCGTCGATTTTTCAAACATTAAAAAACGTTGCGTGACTAAACAAACGTTTATATTCATAAACGTCAATATACTCTCGTCGAAAATCGTCGCTATCCGTAATACGTAGATCTACTGAATATCAAACCCGAGCCGATATTTCGGATTCGAATGACGACGAACTATGACACGGGCTATCCCGAGAAGAGAACATTTCGTCCGTAAATAAAATTCGACGATATTATCGTTAGGTTCTAAACGTACATATCGCGATACGGTATAGTATACGGAATACGTCGTACGTGACGTTTTTTGTCATTTTTTTGTTACGATAATCAACTTCTTATATGTACGAATGTGAATTTCAATTCAGAATAAATTATATTTGCAAAAATCAAAACGAACCCCGGGCGTTGTAGATTTCGACTAAAGCGTCGGTACTTAGACAGAGATTTAAAAATGACGATAAATCATCGCGTTCGAAAAACGCGAGTGGTTTATTTATAACAACGAACGACGAATACGATAAATATTATTTATGTTTATTTACGTTTCGTATCACTTACTTACGAAAAGTGCCAGTGTCCAAAATGGATGCGTCGACAATTTCGCCACTAACTCTCGCGTAATTTTCGGGTTATTTTGAAATACGCTTAAGGGTGGCACTATTGGAAAATCGAAAAACGTGAAACGTCGCCGTAAGGATAATGGGGACAGGGAGAGATTAGAATATTATTTTTTTGTATTCCAGTCGGCTATATGAGGTACATTTGTAAGGTTGGTGGTTTCAAGGACGATCTTAAATACGATTTCATCTATTTTTCGTCCGGCGGTATTTATTTTTGTAGTTTCATAAAGTATTCGATTCAACTATAATGTCCTTTGTGTCCTCGAGTAATTGGACTCAATTGCCGAAAAACGCGTATTTCAACAATTAGACGAACCAATAAAATTCGAAACAATCGCGAGACGTTATTTATTGTTTCCGAAATAAATGGGGTTTTTTTTCGTTTTTCGTCTAGAATAAAACCCTCGGAGAGAATTCGCGAATAAACGTTCGTCGTTATTTTTTCGGGCGGTAGTGTTTTTATTAACACCGAATAAGGAAAAGAATGGATTTATCGGATGATCTATCACCCTAATCACCTCCCTTAAGGACGCCGTCGGGTGTACTGTTGATTTAGGTAAAGAGCTGCGTTCCGCGCGCAATATAAATAAATCCGTGCGTACGGTGTGTCTCCGACATGAGTATACTGTCGAATCGTGATAATGATAACGCGTGGTTGAGCGGAAGGTGGACGAGTGAGCGAATAAGGGGGAAAAGGATAAATGTTCGAACCCAATTCCCGAGCCCAATTTATTTCATCGATTAATAACGACGGATTATCGTATTTTGTCTCCGAAGTGCGCGCGTGCGCGCGGACGGGGCGGCAGAAATTTCTCGATTTGTCTATTTCATTAACGATTATCCTTCAGGGGGTGGAGGGTTGATGGGAGGGGAGGAGAATGGGGTAGTTATTCGTTCCGTAGATGTGATATATGGACGTACACACATACGTGTGCGTATTATAAATTTGCCGATCGCGTGAACATAAATCGTGTCGACGCTCGAGTATATAATTATTATTTTCGACGCATCAACACCGACAACGACAATTATAACTTACACTACTGCTCGTGTAAAAGTATGCCATAACGATGGAGCACATATCCTTTAACCGACTCGTATAATGTACGTCGTCGTACAATAAACATTTTCGTACACAGAAATATAAGCCGCCTTCCGTCGCCATCGTATTTCGTAATAGAGCTAATTGACTATTTTCGGGATTCGCGGGCTTATCGGATATTATAAAAGAGCGATTTAAAAACCGTAAAAACGTTGATAATAATGGAAAATGTTTAGCGAGTGGCCCGAGTGTTGCGGACAATGTTCGAGGCAGAGAATTGAAAGAGTTGTATTATTATTATTACTTCGAATTCTAAAATGTATTGCCGATTTAAAAATTAAAAAAGGCCTTTAATTTCTAAATAAGGCGGTGTATGCAACTATCCTTATAAGAATATGATCCGATACCGAATGTATAGGTAGTTAGTTATTAATATTGTTAAGTACAACATTAAGGAGTTTTCGGAATTTCGAAATTTTCCTGACGCTCGAAAATTGAAAAAGGTCGATTACGCGTAATATTAAGAAATACTATATTTTGATCAGCGTTTTTATAATGTATAACGATTTTTTTACATTCATTTTTAACAATTTTTACTATAAACCACTCGTGGAATCTTCCTGAATAAGACTTAATAAAATATTCTTTTCACTTTTAGAAGTATTTCGTTTCGCAGTTGTGAGAATCTTTACAGTTAATAAATCGGTTAAGAATTTTTTTTTTTTTTTAAACACAATTTTTCAACGTCAGCGTCTTAAAGCTTAATACGTACTACGTTCTTCTTCTTCGTGGCATTCAAAAATAATTATTTTCCTTTTCAGAGGTATTTTTCAATTTTGAAAAACTGATAATGAACGGTCAGCTGTATAAAACGTATAAATGGCGATATCAATTAGTCAACTAGTTAAATCTCCCCCCCCCCCGATATCAAGTACAATGTAATTTTATTCTTCGTTTCGAATCCGGTCTCCGCAATAATAGTCGGTTGTAATGAATAAGTCGTTCTTTGTTGTCTTGACAAATTCAGCTTTATCGACGTTTTACAATATACTATTTTTCATCACGTTAAATCGAACTCGGACAAAACTGTCGTTGGCGGATTTTTAATTTGACATTTTGTAAATGTTATGGTTTTTTGTCGTTATTTTGATACGTACGTACTATCGAGTATATATATATATAATTCTAACCTGAATTTTAATTTATCGTTGGAATTCGATGTTTATACTAAAACAATAATAAAACTACACAAATAGAGTAAGACTAATACTTTATCTCATAATGAATTCAGAACTCAAACGAAAATAATTCTGTGCATTCGAATATGATAACAAAATGTTGAAAATAATACAGGCTGACTCGAAACGGAATGGCGAAAATTATTTATTAACCATATTATACCTTGCCCCAAATTTCATTACATCCCACGTATATATACGTGTATATACGTAAAAATATGTTATTAAAGCGAAAATTGTGTCCATTCCGATATATCTATTTTGTGAGTCTATAAGTACGGCTATTACAGGGTTATAATATTTTCCCGATTTGGATTGTAGTCACTTTTATTAGACAATAAATGTAATAAAAAAAAAACGGGCAAAATACTAATGAAAAAAAACAAGCGCCAAGTTGAATTATCACGAACAAAGTGTAGGGAATTAGTTAAATGAATCGACCGGCATCCTGCCACTCCCGGAACGGTCAACCGATGATTTAACGACGAAATATCGTACCGCTAACGTCAACGCGTGGACACACACGACCGTCTCGAAAAAGTGGTCGACCGGACTAAAGTGGTCTGGTCACACAGCCCCCCCCCCACACACACACACCCGGTGGCCGCGGAATACCCATCCGATAATGTTATCGCTTACTACAAGATAATTTTCGATTATGTATAACGTCAAGGTTTTTTATTTTACGAAAAGTTCACTGAGCACTTTGTACATCCCGTGTGACGTACGCATTTCTATCGGCTATTTTTACAATACATTTTTTCGATATGTTACGTCGTTAAGTACTAAACGCCCACTATACATCGTGTTTTTGTCGATCAACAAATAATTCGCAAAAACGTGCAAATGTTCACCAAGAGACTTACGTTATCTTATTGATACATACAAATATATACGTGTGTGTATCGAGTAAAGTATAAACAGCAAAGTGGGCTTTCAGTAATGGATTCCGTTTTTCACTCGCGTACGTATACGAGAATATAAAATGTACCTTTATATGTGTATATATATATATATATATATATATTAAATACGCGTTAACATAAATATGGAATTTTCGAACCACCGCGAGTGTCTGTATGTTTACCGAAGTAAGTCGCTGGTTTGAATAAATTTGGTCCGTATAAATAAATGTCAAATTATCCGTTTTATAAGCTCGCGTTAAAAAACGTATTACAAATATGATTAATATTTTTTAATGTCCATAATGTCCATTCAATAAAAATGTTCGTTATTTCAAAAATAATTTATATTTATATAAAGGGAGTAATGTTTTTTTTTATCACGAACTACGATGTTGTTTCACGGAAAACACAAACAGTGTCCGTTGTATTTCGTTTTGGAAACTTTTGAGCATTTTGCAATTTTATATTATTTTCATAATTTTATTACGCTGTACGCGTATGTTACATGATTGTGTACGCCTTTTCGAGCGAAAAATGTCGTTTGCGCCTCAAAACCCGTACGAGCATATGACTATTTAAAATTTAAACTTAGGACTCGGATTTATCAAAGAAATTAGAATAAAAGAGCAAGATTACAAATTTTAAACGTATTTACTATTTTAAGTCGGCTTACATACATAAACTTTCGAAAAAGTTTCGCCCAATTGATCAAATAGAAAGCTTAGTCAACCGATTTCTTTGAAGAAACTCGAACAAATGGTTCATTAGTTCCTATCGATTGATTCCGTGAAACATTATATTACAATTGCATAAAGGATATCTCGAAAACGTACCTTTCCATTTCGCTTTGTATATTAATACATTTACGTTTTATCCACATTCTATGAATAAATCGTGGACATTTTTTAACGTTTTCCCTCGCCTATCCGTTTTACTTTGATATTATTAACAACCACTGTTTTGTGTCGATTTTCTCTATCCCTTTGAGTGTACGTGTAATAGGTATCGGAGATATTTCTTTCGACCAAATAAAAAGAAATTACCCTCGCAAAGTTAAATACACCGTAAATGATAAAAATTAATACTTGTAAATTTATTAATTTGTCGTTATTCTAGTAGTGCATTTTAACGTGAACACAAATAAGTTTATTATTAACGGCATATTAATTTTAGTTAATATGTGTTGTTTTTGCTCAAATAACGATATTTTTCATCGTTTTAAACAAAAATTCAATCAATTCTGCTTTGTTGATATTTATACTTTTTATTTTAAAAATATGTTAGCTTAAAATATAAATAATTATAAATTACAACAAGGATGGTACGTTATATACTATGTTGTAATTATATAGGGTTTTTAACAAAATATGAAACTTAAACGTTTATACAAAATTATAAATATATATTTAAAATAAGTAAAGTTTCCGATTAATATTAATTTCATAAACAAAATTATTTTGTTTTTTTTAATATTATCGAACCAGGCGAATATTTTCTCGAGGTTCTTTTAAAAACCCCTATTTACTTTAAGGTGTTAGCCCGACTCTGTTAACGATTATTATTTACGTGTAGTAAATTATGTTAACTAAATTTAAAATTCCGTAAACAGAAGAAATATTAAATAATAAAACTAATCTAATTTAACCTATCCTAAAATTGTATTATGACGTAAAATTAATACCTATAATATAATTAATATATAATTATCTAACCTAGATTTTAATTAATAAAAAAATTAATTAACTTAATAGATTTAACGATAGTATTTTTATTTTGGCAAACAATTTTTCAAATTTCACCATAGTCTATCGCAATTGATTAAAATCGAATATCGAATAATAAAATACACTCGCCATTTGCGGATGGCGATTTATTGCGAATTCATAGATTCGTACATTTTTATAAAATTAAACTTCGCCCTTAAATATAGAAACACATATTTCTAAATTAACCAACGTAATCAACGACTATCTATCTATAAATAAAGCTTTATAGATATTTTAGAAACGTTTTATAGTTGATAATACTTGCCTGAAATTTAAAGTGAAGTAAAGTAAAGTTTCATGAAATTATAATTCAAAATATTATTACGTGTTTCGTATCGTTAAAACCAAAAAGTTCTTTATAAAATAATTATAATGTATTTCTTAAAATAGTCGTAAATTTATAAGACTTTATGCGATGGTTTTGTATAAAATTTAAGTTTTCTATACTAATTCACTTTGAATAATTAAACGTGTCAAATGACAACTGTCTTGTTTAAAGTTTAGCTACTAGTTAAAATTCTGCCATAAATGCGCAGTTAAGTTTTATAAGATTTAGGATTTGTTTTATTCAATATTAATTTGATCTTAAGAATTTTTAAAAAAGGGTCGACTGTCACAATGCTGAATAAAAATAAAATATAAAAAAAAACTACGAATAACTAAAAATGATGGAAATTTCGTAATTGTTTACGTTGAAACGCGATTTGATATAATATAACTTTGTTACGTTCAAGTGTCCAATAGTATGGCTCGTATATCGTTGTTGGTTTGTTTAATAGTGACATTTTCGACTCGTAATTATTTTTCTTACCTACAAAAATAATTTATCCGAATACATAGAAAATTCGCGTGTCCCATATACATATTTTCTAATCGTACTGTTCGTCGGGTTTTTTTCGTTTGTAAATAAACGATAAATGTCCGCGGGTTACTCGTTTTAGATTATTTGAAATAGAATCGTAAATTTTCCACTTCCAACTATCTATATCAACCGTAAATCCGTAATAGTAACATCTTAAGGTCACAATTTTGAATATATCGTAACGATACGGATTCGCCGTTGCTTTTAGCTGTATGTTCACGAAGACGAACCATATATGAGACCGTGCGTCACAATATACACTACCGATTGTTTATTTCCGGCCCTACAGAGAGCTATTGCGAACGTCTAGTCTTTTAAGCGGCGTCTTTTTATTACAATTTACCGCGTCTTTAGAATGTATATACGTACGCGGAAAACATCGTGTCATAATATTATCGATCGATTCCGGTCTATTTATTAGGCAGCAACATCGCCGAGACGATAGTGTACACGATACGGGTACTGTTCGTTAAATTATTCGTTTCAACGAGCCGCGGTCCCGTTCGTCGCTTTCCACGTCCGATTTTGTCGCCGGTGAACGAACGCGGTACTCGTGGCACATTGTCCGGGTAGCGTTACGTCCAAAATCGAAAACTTCGGTCGAAGTTACGTAATACGAGGCCAACCAACCGACCGTTCCGTAACTGAATAAGGATCGGCGTATAGAGGGATGTCGCAGTGTATATATTCGTACGTCGCCACGTCCGTTTCACCGTTGTTGGTGCCGAGATTTTGAGTTGGGCGTGACGTTTCGGTCGTGTATTCATTTTTTGTACGCCGCGTGAATCGCGCGGTACAACGTTTTCTCTCCGGTGCACACCAGACGTCTTCGTACACGGTATATGTTTACGCGTTACGGGCGACGGGACGGCGGCAGCGTGCACCGCGAATGGGAAACAAGGCGCGTAAGGACGTTATCGTATCAAGAGCGAGCGCTTGTAATCGATGTGTTCTTTCGAGTCAGAATATATTCGACGTTCGCGTTTCGCGGACAAATCGGCTAACGAAAAACCTCCCCGCCTCCATGTGTTTGACGCCGTCGGATTATTTATAGTTTTTCTATCGAATTCTTCTTTCGCGAATTATTTATGTTTTCCGTGTTATTATTATTATTATTATTATTATTATTATTATTATTATTCGACGTTTTTCTCGTCGAGGCCTCGGAACGCTTCGTGTGTTTTTCCTCTCCGACTCGTTCACGATTTTTTTTCAGTATTCCTCGCGGATCGTTATCGTTCCGTATACGTTACGTCCGTGGCATAAACTCTCTAAGCAAATCGTCAACGACGGCTATAAAAACGCGCGTAATAAATAACGAGAGATCAAGTTGTTATTATTTTTAATTTTATGTCTTATCGAGTTAACATCCATAAAACAAATTTACGAGTGTCTCGCGCGTCGATGTGTCGCGTACTTTTTTCGTTCCGTATGACACGCGTTTATCCAATAAACGGTATCGGTTATCAGACATAAGTATGGATAATGTTGTTTGTATAGTGCCGATAACAATGTACACACCATTAACCAGTTATTTTAAAAATAGAATACCTCCGTGGGATTATGAGAAAACCTTGCTTGTTACAGTAACGATATAGTTAAATAATTTATTCTTAGCGTTTGGTAAAAAAATAAAACATTTAACTAATGTTCGTGTTTTCAATTATTTTGTTTGTTACGAAAAAATCAAAAAATTTGTAACATATTTACAACTATGGGGTGTTCAACATTTTTTAACCTAAATTGAAAGTTATTGTTAAATTCGAATTTAAATATATTAGTTGTACGAACGAAATACTATATTTTTAGTATTACTAAGTTTTTGTTCTGTAATTCTTTTGATTATTGCCGTGAAAAGATTAATTATTAATACGTATAAATTGTATTAACAATTGATTTCAAATCTGATTATTATTCTCCGTTCTTTTTGGGGATTACTTATATTTATCTCGAACGAGTTTTAGATAAATTAAAAATTACGTTGACAAGTAAATCGTAGCGCGAGAAAATTCGAAATTACACTAATCGATATTGATTTTAAAACAAAATTGATATTAATGGGATAAAATATAATTTATGTTTACGTCGAACCGGGAGTAATCCATTAACCGTTATAAGTTAATTTAAATTTTTCAACTTATCAACTCGTTAATGTCCGGTCGTGTATGTTTAAACACGTAAAATTATTGGACATTAAGGCCGTAGTTAGAGTTTATCGAATAATTAACATCTTATCCACACGGGCATATTGAACAAATCGCCGTAAAATGGAAATAAGAGTTCTGAAGGATTTACTCCTCAAGCAGAATATATATGGGACTATTTGAATAAAAGGTAGATCCAAAAATGTGTAAATAACGTAATCGGGCAATGAAAATGTTAAAAGGTTGTATATTCGAAGGACAAAGTGCAATATACTCGTATAATTACTACCTATAAAAATCATACCGTACGAATACTAGTACTTACTGTACAAATAGTGCGTATGTTACGATTTACGATAATTGTTTACACGTATCTGTAATTGGGTCGTCGTTCATTTTTTGTTGGTCAAAAAAACAGTCCTAATCAAATACGTTTTGCCACTTATTGTATGTACATATATATATATTTGTCGTATCGGTTGTCAGCATAGTAGGAGAGCTACGTTAAATATATACGTATATATTTTCGTTTTGAATAATAATATCTAAACTAAAATACCCGCTTATCAAGGCAAGTGACTTGACGAGAAATAACGTTTTGTGCGTTCAAAGTGGTCCTGTATAAAACTAGTAGCTTTTCGTTGTAAACGAACGCTTTTTAACGTTGAATTCGTTGCGTGAAAGTAGATCAGATTTGACGAGCTGTTGGGTGAGCGAGAAAGAGGGAGAACGTGATAGAGAAGGGTGATAGGGCAGAGAGAAAGAGACCTAAAACGAAGATTATGGAAAACAACTAAACGTTTTACGAGTGATAAACGTTTACATTACGTCGAACGATACAGGTCTTAATTGTTTGCCGTCCGTACACACGGAATAGCACGTATTCAAATTGCGAACGCGACTTTTGTTTACCGATCGGACGCGTTTTAGTGAAATTATTGCGGTTTAAAACCGTTCGAACCGCTGAATGGCAAACAAAAGGTATTATAAATCAATAAACGCAAGTGCAACGGTCAGTTCGATCTTTGACAAACGCGTTAAAACATATCGTAACACGGGTCCGTGTGTATGTATACGACTATACCCAATTTATTACCGAGTTACTGGGTAAATCACGTACTCAACTTAATAAGACGTACAGCCCTAATCCGTTATAACACACGGATATATATATACGCAGTGACGTGTTCCAAATTTTTTTTGAAAAATCACAAATTTTCCAAAAATTAAATTAAATTAATTTTATCGGTTGCATATTAAATAAAAGTAAAGATCTAAGGTAATAACTAATAATAATAATATGGTAATTAACACTGGCAAGTTACGACTTAATAATTATATTATTCAAATTTAAAAACGTGCGTATAAAATTATATATCTCTATTATTATAATTTATAAATATTCAATAATGAAAAAATCGACGACAAATTAATTTAAAAGCGACCCGAAAATAATCGGTGATATTCTAACGTCGAATATAAAAGGACTGTAAAAAAGATAATACGTAAAAGCCCTCGTTACAGTTATTTTATTATATCTCTATTATAACAAAATATATAAAACCATAATATAAATATTCTGTTTACCTACGTAGCAAAAGCGTGGCATGTATGAGCTCTATTTCTTAATACTTTTCGTACTGGAAACTTGTAAATATAAATATTATATATTTATATTCGACTGTATATACGAATTAGTAAACATTTTTCGTTTGATCCTAGAGGAGGGTTGAGACTTAAGAATCCTCCCAAATCCCCCTCCCCCCCGAAAATACCTCAGTTTAAATATGTATATATATATATATATATATATACACACGAGTATAGTCATTTTTTTATAAGACCGTGAGATTACGTTTTTCTGCCACACAGTCCATTGTATTTCAAATTTTTTAATAAAATTTACAAAATATAAAAAAAAAACGAATGGTTTTATCCAAACGAAAAATTTTACTCGTTTACCTTACCTAGGTAATCTACCGATAAATTATTTTTTCGGATTCTCGTACTTAGTTTGTTGCAGTGGTTCCGTCGACACGAACGTACTGTTATCATAGAATTTCAAATGTACATCGAACATGTTCGGACGTTTACGTTGTTAAACCACCAATTCGTTGGTAGGAATTATCCTTATTTTTAACGCGTCGTCACTGCCCATTTTGTTCCGAAATAGGTAAATTCGCCGGACGATGATTTCATTTTTTTAAAATTCCGGTTCAATAATATTCGGTCGTATAAAATAACCAACCGACCCACAAAAGTATTCATATTATTACTTAAAAGTAAAACGAATTTCAAATGTTTTCGTCCGTTTCGAGACCAACGAACCATTATTATATTTTATTCGACCCGTACAATTTTACGTTGAATTTCGTATTTGCGTATAAATCGAACAATTCGACCGAACGGAGACCACTGTACGCGGGTAGGGTACGCGCGAATCAACCTATATATTAGTTTAATCGAAACCACAATAGCAACGCGTGCGCAAAGGTAAACGACGTGCGAACATTTGATTATTCACACCATCCCGAATCCGAACAACGCGATAATTGTGCGGTAATTATCGTGACGATTTTTTCGAAATTTTTAAACATCCAATACCGTTCATTATGTCATCCCCGTAATCTACGTTGCGTTCGTGTAATACGTCACTAATGTAACAATAACGATGACGATTTGTTGTTGGGTCTAATAATAACTACCGCTGTCTTTCGAAACGTTAACATGGTGTCGTGCTGAAAACACCGGTGATCTATAGTATTATGTATAGTATAGTGTGGAATAGTATAGAACGTTATGGAATTCATTCTCGTATAATAATAATAATAAAAAGAGCGACGATGTTTCCGAGAAACAAAACCAAAACAAAATCGATAACATATTTTTCAGTATAGGGTAATTATTTTCACGGAGGGTCGTCTCGTTTCCGAAACACTAGGGGGTCGCTCGCGTTTATCCTATAAATATTTTTATGGAACACCGATGTTCATATTACGTAAAATCCATTTTTATGTAAATATCGTTACGATTTAAATTGTTTTCTTTTTTTGAAAAAATCCTTCCGCTTTTTTTGTAACGTACAATTTCGATTATTTTGAATTATTACGAATAATATTTTCGTACCGCGTGTGTAACGAGTCGAAAGATATTGAATAATTTTCTCTTCCGTATGTTTCAAACGTAACACGAATGTTTCCGAATATTTCATCGGCCTATACCGTTACGCCCAACTGATAATACATTACGCGTGACGCGAACACGGATCGTGAATTATACATCACGAGCCAGGCTTAGCTACGGCAGTACATCGGGCGAATATAATTCGTTTTTGTTACGTATTTTTAAAACATTTTTTCGCGCAGTCTGTCCTATATTTTCCCGTAACTTTAATTTTGTTAATACCGTTAGTCCGCAGCAACCCTTGTTCGCTATAACTGTGTTAAGTTTATGATTTTAATTAAAAATACTCGAGAAATATGTTTTTATGGGAATTCACCCGCGTTAATTTTGAAAATCTAACGAACAATAAGCGTTTTCGTTTGAGATAAGGCGAAGTACCAGTGTATCGTAGGAAACACTGGAAACGTATCCTCTTAGAGTTATACGTTGTTTTTAAAACCTGTAGTTAAATGTTCCTTCTGATCGAGATGGTTTTAGCCATTATTTTGATATTTATCAAATTTAAAGAATTTGACTTACGAGCCTATTTTCGTTTAAATCTATCGATTTAGTTATGAATAAAAAACCCTGGAAATAAAACAGAAACACTGTGCTGGCAGACAATTGGTAATTCACGATGAAAATATCGCCTTACTTATTATATTTTGTCGCCGTAAGAGTCGCTGAATAATTGTATTATTATTAACCGGACGCGATTTCAATAAATAATTGTTCAACCGTTCGATAATTACCTAACTATGGACAACAAATTCGATTTCCAATTTCTTTTCGCAAATTTGTCATGCTTGTGATATTTTTGACGCGCAGTTATGTAATAAACAACATATGTTCCGTCGTAATATTTATGCAATAACATAGCGTTTATAATCACTAGTCATGTAGAAACTAACTTTTTTTCGTTTCGTACATTGCCTATTCGGAATTCGGCATTATACAGAACATCTAGTCACAACATATACATTGTAGACTTTTCCAATCATTCTTGCCATTATATTGGACGCGTATTTTGTCTCGTTTCGTTCAACACTTGAATTAGTGGTGGACTTGTTCACGTTCACACAAACACTGGCACTGCTGGAGTGCGTACGTTCACACAAAAGACTAAACGTCGGGACGATAAATTATTTTCGTCGACGATTTTAGGAAAATGTACTTAGGTCGAATATTAGTAAATTCGAAAACGTCTCTCTGTTTGGTAAAATAATTAGTGTATCGTACACTAACCTCATCGAAAAACTAATATAATTCGACCCGAATCGTAGACGTTAGTCGCGTCGATTACAAAAGCGAATAAGTAAAATTAACAGTTTGTAATAACTCAAAATTAAAAATAAAACAACTGGGATTGGGGTAAAGAAATACTTAATAGCCTATATGTAGGTATTAGGTATAAGTGGGGGATGTGTTTAACTTTTCCCGAGTTATTACGTATTTTGTTTTCGATATCGAGAGTTCGAGAATTATTTAGGAATGTTATTATTAATTATCGAATCACTTACCTGTCCGGTCCTGTCGATTTGAATGAACTTAATAGGAAATACTTGTAAAGTAAACTGAAAAAAGGTTAGCACGATGAGTTTGCTTATGCAACTTCACCGACAGTAAGAACGAGTCGAGGCGCAGAAATGGTGGTGCAGAGAACAGCCCTTGATCTTCGGAATACCGACTTCTGCAACTTGATGATTCGTGGCGGGTGTGCGCGCGAGTTGTCTGTCTCCCGTGGGGAGACAGACGTCATCCAGTGATTCCTCGACTGACCGGCTCTAGGGTGTAATTACTTTGTTTTATAGCCGAATCGTCCGGTCATATTATTACGACGTGGTAGTCTGCTCATAGTAAATTTCATCAAAATCGGCGTATTTTGTCTTGTATTTTTGTACGTTGATTGTTTTATTGTATTTCGATATTTTTCTATTTGCTTGAACACGTATTCATTTGATTCGTGCCCATTAGCGTGATATATTTGTATAATTATTGTAAACATTTTTGTGTAAATAAAACGTGTTAATTCTGTGGTTATCGTGGGATTGCGACTCAGCCCTATTTTTTCGCGCTATATGAGATTATTGTCGATATTTTATTAAAGTACGGTCGGTATTTCGAAGAGTTCATGTGTTGTTCTAACATTTATTGAAGTGTCATTATTCAATACATTATTAAATCGAATTACATCGAAATATGTTTATGTTATTATTTCCCATAATTATTGTATCTGTGAATATCATTACACACTTTTTGGTCATTTTAGTTCGTTAAATACAATTCTATATCGCTACATTTGACGTGTAAATAATGTTATGTGTATTTGTCATCTGCGATTCGGACACAATACGTGAATTCGGCATCGGTTTTAAAATAAACCTTTCGTAAATTTATCGACTCCTAAAAATTATTGTTTTTATATATTGTCTTAAAGACGCGTTACCGTCGATTGCAATACCATTATGCACACACATACACACATATATATTGTCACTCAAACGTTTCTGATTTAAAACGTTTATTTCGCGTGTGTCTACTATAATTATATAACCGTTAATTATTATGATTTTGATAAAAAAATTTTAAACTAATTTGTTACGGTGATTTATAATTACATTCGAATACCATAAGATGGAACGAAAGTACATTATAATTATATTTATAATATACCTTAATTATTTATCATTTCTTACTTCAATCACGACGTCGACGAAATGTCTTAGAGATTACGAACGTTTTTTACATTTTTGTGCGCTGAGGTTAATGAAAATATACGCGTTTAACCATCGTCAACAGCAAGACTCGATTCTGATTCTACCTACCTATGCAATAAATCACGGTTCACGCAAATTATTACGCACACTCTGCGAGAATACACTTTGTTTTGAAATTTTTGATGATGCAAATGTCCGGAGGCCAAAATACGAAATGTTATTACGCCGATCGGTCCCTTGCCGCGTCGCTATAATTCCTCTAAAGTTTTTTCGTCACGTTTACCAATTTCGTGACTCAAAACATGTTTATAAAAAAGTTGTCACGTAAACTTCTATCGGAACGACATCCGCTTCTTAAATTTTTTTACCATCTTCTCCCGAGTCACACATTAAATCACTGTATAGTACTCTCATATTTCTTTCGGTCTGAAAGATTTTACTCCATCATACTCAAAACTTTTTCACTGCACTTTCTCGCTACCTAACAAACAATTACGTTTGTGGAGACTACAATATTGCGTTCACAGTTGTTTTGGCTTTGTGGAAAATCGTATGAAAAGAATTTGCTCAGTAACTTTAATTTTCGTCAGTCAGACATTATAGAATTACGAAAACGAGTTTGTTGCGAATTAAATTCACATTGCGAACGCGACCCAATTCGAAGCGTATTTAATATATAATATAAGCGAGATTATATTTTAATTGGAAATTATACGTATTTAAGCCTGACGTTAAATTCAATGATTTGAAATTGTGTCGTGTGTGTGTAAAAGTGTCACGGATTTCGTTGGATTCATTTATTCATATTCGGCTACAAAAGAACGGATAAAGGCTGGAGTGCGTGTGATTAAAAATCTAAAACGGAATATAATAATGTTTATTTCAAATATATATCGTATTGAATTACGTCTAAATTTTTACTCGATAACTATAAATTGAAAAATGCGCCCTATAAGAAAAGTGAAATTTAGACTTAAAAATAAATATACGAAACAAACTCTCTTTTGATACATTACACTGCGAAATTACTCCTCGCGCAACTTTGACGCGTGTAAACATTATTTTCTTATTGAGAATATTCTGGTGAATTATGACGGGTTGGTGTACTTACGCGAATTTTTTTTATACATATATGGTATACACATATTTAAATCTAGACTATATACCCGTATATATTTATATATTTATTTAAGTAGGAAACAAAATTTATGTATGAAGATTACAAGTTGAACTTTTCTCCTTCGAAAAAAACTTTATTTGCCCGCATTTATTCAAGTTTAATATATGTTATTCAATGTTCTAAAAACGCACATCTCCGAATATAGAAATATGTACATATATTATAATATTATAGCTTACCTAAAACTGCAACTTGTTATTTTAACGTCGACACGATTTTTTTCTTTTATTTTACGAACAAGAAAAATGTATCGCCTCGTAACGTCAAATTAAAATCACAAAAACGTATAACATTGTTCACGGAATTTAAATCGGAACGGGTAACTAGAATTTTTTTATTAATCATTACTAGTTGTACGCTGTATATTAAAAATATTTGTATTACCGTAAAAAGCTTTCAACAGGTATATGGAAGGTTATTACGGACTAATAAAAATTTAATTTATTATTATTATTTTTACGTTAATACGTTCCGTTTTTATTATTCGCTTCGTATTTTACTACGTAGATATTTAATATTCTATAAATGTTTGAATTTAATTCTAACCAATAATTTTCCGATCGTTTTTAATTGTACACCTTTGTCATCGGAATTCGTTTATGGCGAAATTTCGATTTTAATCATTTCGTGAGTAATTGTGAGAATATATCTTAGTCTTTAATCAAATAATTGTCAACAATTGCGAGCCACATAATCGAACCTTCGATATATATTTAAAGTTTCGGTATTTGTTCTTTAATTGGCCATGACTTTCAATTCGCCAGACAAAATGGTGTTAACGAATTGCAATTACACGTTCTTTTTTATTTTATTATTTACGTTAAAAAAACATAATCGATCTTTTGCGATTTTAATACACGCTATTGTGTATATTGTAATCCAATACGATTTTCGAACAAAACGTTTATCATTTATATTTCGTACATTTTCGTTAAATGCGTAAAACTTCGTTAGAAATATTTATAAACGTTTATATTCTCATAATAAGTCCATTGTTGAAAATAGAGAATCTACTAAATATTATTGTAGTTTAAATAACTAACGTTTTTTTTAAGGTTTCGAACAACATTTGTTATGTGACCCGTATTTGTTCAATACCATTTATAAGTATATACATTTATTTATTTAAAACATTTTAACTCAATTACCTATTTTAGTTTTTTACCTGTTTGAAGTTTGAAAAAGTAATGGTTTTATTTATAGAAAACTTTTTATTTCCCGAACCTTTTTTTTAATTATTTTAAATTTTAATTATTTTTACCTAAGTATTTCTTAATAAATACCCTACCGGTTTAAAATCGTATGTTTCTTACTGTATATAAAATACATGGTCCAATTAAAGGAATCTTAGTTACTAGGAATCCAAAGATACTACTAGTTACGTAATAATTTACCGAATAATTTTTTGATTTCAAAGGTTCTCCAAGTTTTAGTTTTCAAAAACAGTTTATATTTTTTCTTTATAATGAAATACGTTATATTACGAATTCTAGTAAATATATTTTATGTGTGTGTATATATTTAAATTGATATAAATAATGAAATGCCAGAGGAGAAATATGCCAAAGCCAAACATACGGAATTTAATTAAACGATTAAATATATAGAAATAATTTTTTTAAAAAAAAAAAATGAAAGAAGCATAAGTTATTCAACTGTCGCGTGTTCGATCGTTTCTGTATTTGTATCGGAATTTAACGGTAAGATTAATTAGAAATATATTTTAGAAAATGCGATTTGTTTGACGTTAATATGCCGACATATAACCGGGTTGGCCCGAAGGCGCCGTGTCCACATTGCTCGTTATTGTCAATATGTTGGAGTTTGCGTCAGAACCATATTTGTTTCCTATAATTTTTCTGTAAAATTATTTTACTTACTGACCGTTTGTTTTGTTAATATCAACATACCGATTAAGTATTCGAATATTCGTACGATATATCCAAATTTTTGTTTGAAAAGAAACCGAAACACGCACTTATTCGTGCAAGATTTTCCATATTCAATTGTTCTCGCCATTAATTTTCCGTTGGAACGGTCTAATAATATTACAGTTACGAATTTTACTTGCATAAAAGCTGACATATTATTTACGGCTAAACTCTACGTTTCTTTACGTCAATCGTAAAACAATTGCTAATTTTTTTCGATAATACTCCTTTATTATATCGATTAGTTTTTTGTTTACCTTTAAATTTGATTTTCCGCTGTTTTTATTTTATTGTTGTTCGCTTTATTGAATTTTCGATAAATTTCCCCGGAGTATTATAACAATTTCGCGTTTTTTGTCAAATTATTTAATATTACGTAATTTCTATTAAAAGTTACTTTGACGTTAGAAAGCGATTATTTATATAGGTCGAAATTCGTTTTTTGTTTTTTTTTTCGTATCCAAGAAGAAAACGAAATAGCCGCGGGTAAACGCGATCTGGTACTGACAGCAATTTAAACTCCCGATATTGTTTACCCGTTGACCAAACTTTTATACGTTTTGTTTTTAAATAATTTAAATGACGGAAAATGTACAATATTTAGTTGCCTTTCTTTAGAATTGTATTAGCGGTTGTTTGAACGCGATACACACCGTACCGTTATCCGAATAATGTATCAACTTTCAAATACACGAGTTACAATTCGCCGTTTGAACTCATCTATAATATATTTAATACGTACGTTTCGGTACATGTATGATTTCGTTAAAACGTTCGCGGGTTACAAATAAAAGTTTTTATAAATAACTAGCTTCGGTGAACTAATTGAATTTGAACGCAACGTGAACGTAACAATATATATTTGACGTAAAGTGTTAATTACGCGTATTTTAACGAACATTGATTTCACTATATCTAACGGAAATTTTTATTAAAATTTTTTAATTTTAAAATTAAAATTATTCACTATATCTATTTCAATATTCGATTAATAACTCCGATCCGTAATGGCATATTGCGATTCCGTCTTTTGATGGTCCCGTTATCGTTACGAACGGAATCGACGCTTCAAAAATGTCCGAACCCGTTTATCGCGTGTTTCACGTAAGCAATTTATCATCGTCGAACGGTTTCGCTTGTTCCGCGCCGTTTTCATTAATCGATTTTTACCTAACCAAGCTCCGGACGAATTAAATACGGCAATTATTTCCTTTTCGAAGTAACGAACGGATTACGAAACTTCCGAGAACGTTTCGAATTCTTCAAAGTCCCGTGTATGTTGTCTTATATTTGTGTCGCCAACTAACACGCAGTTACGAACGCAAATTTCCACACGTAAATTCAATTTCTGCCGTAATAATACAATTACCGTTCGCGTCGCGTTACGTAATTTGCGAAAATTTGTACCTAACACGAGACTCGTGTATATGTTACGCGTTAAATTACGTTCGCGTTCGATGATAATGACCAATAGTCGGGGACCGCGCGCGTTTGTCACGAAATTATTTCAAATACCTATTATTCGTTCGTACATCGAAATGGAACATGACGATATTTTATAGTTAATTGAATGACGTACTATAACTTTTATAGCTATCAAGTTTTCCATAGTTCAGAGAATACATATATATATATATTACGCGAAACGAAAATACGAATGAAAATATAGTCGCCCGACCGTTGTTTTACCTGATTTTTGTTTCGAGTAACGCGAAATGTTGGTATTTTAAAAATTAACAACGGGAAAGACTGAGTTTCGGTACCGTCGCGGTGTATACAACACGTACTACATACCGCACGCGATATGGAGTCGTATGTGAATTTTAACGAGTTTATTTCAAAAGCTTTTTACAAAAAAAAAAACAACAACAACGGCAACCCGGGAATTGGACGTTTGTATGTATTATATGTTTACGGGAGTTTTTTTCTTTAAATCCTTACAAGTATTCAATCAAAATGCTGAAACAAAGTCGCGCGTGCAACGACGACAAACACATCGTCGCGGGGAAATGAATAAAAACAGCCGGGCGCGTAGAAAAGAACAAGGCGTTTGGTATATATACACGTATATGCATTCGCGCGCGAATATAACGCCGAGCTCGTTGTTTGTTCTACATTATTTTTTTTATGCATAATATATATATATATATATATATATATATATATATATAATGGATA